>PVJL010003679.1:0-142211 GCA_004026885.1 Lyroderma lyra | reverse complement strand
AACAAAGATTAGAGCAGAGATAAATGAAATAAAGAATAGAGAAAAAAATAGAATCGATGAAATGAATAGTTGGTTCTTTAAAAAGATCAACAAAACTGAAAGTTCTTTAGACTCATTAAGAAAAAAGACACAAATAACTAAAATTGGAAATGAAAGCAGGAATATTACCACCAACATTATAAAAATTAAAAAGAGAATAGTATAAGCATTTGTAGGCCAACAAATTAGATAGTCTTAATGAAATGGACAAGTTCCTAGAAACACACAAATTTCCAAAACTGACTAGATAATAGAAAATCTGAGCAGACCTATAACAAGAGATTGAATCAGTAATAAAAAACCTCCCAAATAAGAAAAACCCAGGCTTCACTGGTAATTCTACCAAACATGTGAAGGTTTAACACTAATCCTGTTCAAACTCCTCCCAAAAATACAAGAGGAAGGAACACTTTTAACACATTCTATAAGGCCAAAACTACCCCCAATACCAAAGCCAGATGAAGATACCACAAGGAAAAATCACTGACCAGTATTCTTACTGAAAATAGACACAAAAATCCTTAATGAAATACCAGAAAACTGATTCGAACAGCACATTAAAAGGATTATACACCATGACCAAGTGGGATTTACCCCAGAAATGTAAGGGAGATTCAACATAAGAAAATCCCAATGCATTACACCACATTAATAGAACAAAGGGGGCAAATTATCCTTTTAATAGACACAGAAAAAACATTTGACAGAAAGCAACACCCTTTCACCATACAAACACTTAGCCAGTTAGTAATCAAAGGCAAGTTCCTTAAGATGTTAAAGGGCATATATGTAAAACCCACAGCTAACATCATTCTCAATGGTGAAAGACTGTAAATTTTACCCCCTGAGATCAGAAACAAGACAAGGATATCTGCTGTCACCTCTGCTATTCAACATTGGAAGTCCTAGTCAGAGCAATTAGGCAAGAGAAAGAAATAAAAGTCATCTAAATTGGAAAGGAAGAAGTAGAACTATAATGTGCATGCACACATGTGTGCACGTACACACACACACACACACACACACACACACACAAATAATGAAAGCCAATAAATAAATAAAATGGCAGGTTATATAAGGTTAAATAAGATTAACACAAAAAGTCAATTGTGTTTCTATATACTAGTAATGAGCAATCTGAAAAGGAAGTTAAGAAAACAACTCCATTTGGAATAGCATCCAAAAGAATAAATTACCTAGAAATAAATTTAGCCTAGGACGTAAAAGGCGTATATGGTGAAAACTACAAAATATTTCTGAAACGAATTAAAGATTTAAATAAGTGTAACGGCATCTTGTGCCCATGGATTTGAAGGCAGTATTGTTAAGATGGCAATACAGTCATGTGCCTCATAATGACATTTGGGTCAATGTAGAACCACAGGTATGACGGTGGTATACCATATAGCCTCGGTGTGTAGTAGCTCATACCATCTATGTGTGTGTAAGTGTACTCTATGATGTTCACACAATGTCGAAATGGCCTAATGGCATGTTTCTTAAGAATGTATCCCCGATGTTTAGCATCACATGACTGTATTCCACAAAGTGATCTATGGATTCAATGCAAGCCCTATCAAAACTCTAATGGTATTTGTTGCAGAAATGGAAAAGTCAATTCTCAAATTTGTAAGGAATCTCAAGTATCCTTGAGTAGCCCAAAAAAATGGTGAAAAAGAAAAACAAGGCAGGACTCCACACTTCTCAATTTCAAAGCTTCGTGCAAAGCTAGAGTAATCAAAATAGTGTGGTACTGGCAGAAGACTATATACTCGTACATTACTAGTGAGAATATAAAATGGTACAGCCACTGTGTAAACAGTTTGATGACTCCTTAAAAAGTTAAATATAAAACTACATGTGACACAGCAATTCCATGCCTAAGTATATCCCTAAGAGAAATTAGACATGTGAGGGCTGTCCAGAAAGTATCCAGCCATGTGATATGAAAAACAGAGGTGTTTATGGCTGGAGTTTTTTCTGGACAGCCTTGTATAACCACACAGAACCTTTGACACAAATGTTTATAGGAGCATTATTCCTAAGAGCCAAATGGTTGAAACAGCCCCATGTCCACCAGTGGGTGAATGGATAAACTGATTGTGATATACACATGCCATGAAGTATTATGCAGCCATACAATGTAACAAACTACTAAAACACGCTGCCACTTGGATGAACCTTGAAAGCATTATGCTAAGTAAAAGAAGCCAGTGACAAAAGATCTCACATACTATGACTCCATTTGTATGATATATCCAGATTAAGCAAATTCAGAGAGACAGAAACATGAGAGGTTACTTAAGGGACGGGCGGGGGTGACATGGGAGTGACCTCTTTAATGGGGATGGGGCGTTTCAATGGAGAGATGAAAATGTTTTAGAGCTCGAGAGAGCCGGTGCTTGCACAACATTGTGAATACAGCAAATGCCATTGAATTGTACACTTTAACGTGGTTCATTGTACTTTATGTGAAGTTCACCTCAATAAAAGTTGAAAAAAAAAAGCAGCTGAAAAGGAAGGAGTTTCTCTTTAACTTTCGAGTGCCCTGTGCACCCTGCTTGCAGGATTCATGGTGTAACGCTTCCCGGATGCAAAGGGTGCTGCCTGCCCTTTCCCAGCCTAGGGATGACTATTGGCAATTTCTACTTGACTTTCTTCAAGGCCACAGATTCTTCCAGAGTGGTACAAACCCAAATTGGGGAGGAAGGGGTCATTTAGGCCCATCTGCCCCCCGCCCCATGAACAGTCCCATCCTGATTGAACTACCACATTCACACCGTGTTCTTGTTTTAAATTCCGTCATTCATGAGTACCTCGGACTACGTGTGCTAAGGAAGATAAAGAAGAAGCAAATCACCAAGGGGCACGGCTTCATGTACAGAGGTCACTGTGGCCACCCACCACTGTCCTTGACCACAATTCTGGGAAAGGGACCATTACCAAGGCCTGGGCCAGAGGGGTGGCAATGTCTCCATTCAGAGTTCCTGCAATTCATTTGAATACCTGAAGAAAAGTTTAGGGAAATGTTTGCGTTTCTCACACTAGTACTGTCCTTCAAAAAAGATGGCGGTTTCCCACTTTTTGCAGCCTAAGACACCCTTTGTATTCTGCCAGGGTTTGTGGGAGTGGGGAATACAATTGTCCCATCCATCTGTCTGGCCAATCCCTGTCTCTTATGCTGATACACACAAATCCACCTACATATGTTGTCACGTATTGTAAGGTTGAATCAATCCAGAATACCATTTAGATGGAAATGCTGGTTGCAAACCTGCCTGGTGCTCAGGCAATGAGTACATGTCTCAGCAGCCCCCTATCCGATAAATGTGATGTAAGCATTGTACTGTGGGCCAGTTGTGTTGCCTGTTTTACAATATCCGAATTTAATACTGTCTTCCTGCCCTGTCTCTGGAGTGGGTGATTCTGAAAGTTACTCTGATTCCCCTCTCTAGGTGGGTTACCCCTACTGCCCTCTCTTCTCCTGCCCCATGAACTGGGTTTTGTTTGCTTGTTTGTTTTTCCTCTATGGGGTAATTTTTCAACCAGTAGGCATGCTTTAATCTTTCTTCTCCTCAGGCCTAGTCTCTGTCTGCACTGTTCTTTCTATTTTGGTCATGGGAAGTGACTGATGCCCTTCAGAGGGCAGCTTCACAGTAAGAAACACATCTTTCAGCCACCAAATGCCATTCTGCATGTATATAAATCTGCTTCTTACACAATCACATCGTTCCCCTCCCAGCCACCTTGCACATTCCCACTAGGTAGGGAGTAAAAGAGCCACATTGTGAGAATAGAAACCTCCTCCTCCGCTCAGCAAATCACGGCCATGCCCAGCGTGGGGTGGTTTCTGCGGCTGACGATGTTGGAGGGCCAAAGAAATGCTAGTTCCCAACAAGGGCAGCTGTGACTCTGCGCTAATGACACTCTCGAGGGGAAGCCATTTAGGGAAACCCTGTAAAACCAGCCCGGTGTTTGAATGACTTTTCCCAACTAGACCAAACTCGTATGCCCCTCACAACTCCCGGCTCAGCATGGACTGTTAATTTGTCTTACAAAATTAATACTTTATTCATTCTGAAACCAAGCATGGTGCCATGCCTCTCAGGGGACAGGCACTCAGTAAATATTGATGGATCATGTAGAGCCTGACATTTGGGAGGAAAAGGCCAAAATGGAAAAAGAGATGAAATGACGGCCTCCCAAAGGCTCTCAAAATAACTACGCATGTTGGGGGTCTAGCAGTGGTTTTCAGATTGTCCTGTGGGGCCTGGCGTTCTGTTGGAACCAATCCAAGTTTCCATAAACATTTGATTCAAAAAATGTGTGTATGTTTAAATGTATAATATTTACAAAAGGAATAAGTCCACCCCCACCAAAAAAAAAAAAACAACAACAACAAAAAAACAACAAAAAACCTTTTAACTGAAAACACCTTATGTGTTCCATTCAGAATGGCAATCGAAGACCACTAGTGGGTTAGCAGGAGCCGTCAGATTGACTCATTTCTGTTCAAATGTCAAGAGTTATACTTCTCCTGCCTGAACTTTTTGTGGGCCTTCTCAGACCTGGCTTAGGAGGTTGTGAATGTAGCAGAATTTTACAATTTAGGTCTATAAGTACTTACTTTCAGAAAACTATGCAAGTAAGATATCACCTCTTCTTTGTGCAAATCAGGACTGTCTATTGTACAGCCACAAGAGAATAAATGGAGACTATAAATTGCAATTGTCATCTGTCACCCCAGTTATAGATTTTTATTGTCATCAAAAAGTCTCGTCCTTCTCATTAACTTTATAGGTGCTAACTGTAATACGCTTGTACTTTATAACAATGAGATAGCTAAGCTGAATATCATATTTTTAACATTGAAGGGCCAGCTAAGATTTGGATTAAAAAGCCAAGAGGTTCTTCCACTATGGAGGGAGACAAAAGGCTGAACAAATTACCAGTCCCTGTGACTTGGCTGTGCCCTTTTAGAATAGGAGTGTGGGTTCAGGTGCAGTTGGTGAGCATAGAGGCACATAATGCAGCCATCACCTGGCTACATGCTCCAGACTTAGCACACCCTATTTCTAACCTCTGTAAACTAATGTGACCATCTGTCATGATGGAAATCAGCAAGTGCAGGCCAGCGTTTGTTTATATGCAGTGCATGCCCTCCACCGGCCCTCTGGGTCAGTCCATTTAAACAATTGAGATGCACAGTCAATATACTCGGAACACAGTTGTAATCGGGTTTGTGGGATGAGGAGATTGACTGGCTACAGAGTAGTGAGTAGGACCTAAGGCAGTTTCCTCCAACTCTTGAAAGACTGCTTTCAAGAAGCTGGGGTTTGGAAAAGGAGACTGTAACATGGGCTACAGGATCAAGGAAGGCTTTTTAATGTAGTAGCCAAAGCAGTATGCTCAAGGCCTGGCTCCGTTGCATCCTCCCACTCAGCTATTGCTCCTGTGGGTGTAAAGCCTGGGCAAACGGATGTGAACTCATCAGAGCTTAGCCCAAATCCACACTGTTATCAGCTCATGCAGAGCTGCACCAAGTGGAGAAGCCATTCTCTTGGTGGGCACTCATTTACTGGCTTCCCTGACTGGTGTCTCGGAATCCAGGTGTGGTTTCCTCACAGCAATTTCCCCCACCCCAGCTCACACTGATAGGACCCCGTGGCTATGACACTCTTTTCCATCAGTAGGGAGGAACTACGTCATCCCACACAACCGTGCTTGCCCTCTAATGCAGTGAGATACTGAAAAGGTGCCCTGTGAGGCATGAAATCTAAGGAGGAAATGCTCAAACTCTAGGAAGAATTTAGATAGGTAGAGTATGATTACCAGAGTTGAAATCTGCCCAGACCATTGAGTTAACCACTAGTGCCATAAAAATGAATGCCGTGGGCTCATTAAATTACTTCACTCTACCTGAACCTATTAATATTATCTAAATCATTAAAAAGAAACCCTATGTACCATTAAACATGATGAAACTGGGTAGACATTGAGCAGATGGCCGCCTTAATGGAGCACGATTCAAAGCGCCTTCGCACTCTAGGATCCGAGATGGCTGTTTTTAGTCATTGTGATTGACACAAGCACGGTCATCAAATTCACATGGGTGACCGGGCTTTTGGGTAACGTAACAGAAAATTGTCCTGCAGATATTCACTAGCAATTAATCCTGAAATATGCATGATGAAACTGAGACAGCAAATGATTTCGGAAAAGCCAATATATTTCAACAATGCCCTTGGTAACCTTTCCATAAAGAGACAATACAACAGCTGATAGAGGTGGCACAGCAAGAGCTTGCTCTCTTGATGCAGACTCTTCTCTGGCCCCTTGAAAGTCAGTAGTACCAGTTGCCCTGCCCTATACTCCGATGTTTTCCCCAAGTTCAAGTTGGGAATAGAGTTCATCTCATCCCCACTGTGGAATTGCAAAAGTCACCCGTAATAAGTTTAAGTGTGTGGTATACGTAGTGTGTGTATGGGAGTGGACAAGCTCCAAGTGGCCACATCTTGGGCATGTTCAGATTCTGTGCTGTACTGAGAAAATGGCAAAAGAAAGGCTTCCCTCCTCATCCGATGGTTTCATTGGATGGCAATCCTACTGCCCTGAGCCAGCTCACAAAGGGGAAATGCCCAGTAACACACTGATTTGGAATAAATCTGGAGCGAGCTTAAGCATAACAAAGCTGCCCTTGGAATTCGAGTCTGATGTTTGTCACAGAGCCAAGACTAGGGTAGATTGTCCAACAAAGGTTAGATTGTATCACCAAGCCAAGGTTCATGGCTAGGCAAATGGATGACATAGGCCAATTACATGGCAGGGAGCAACTGTAAGCCGGTGAGGTTTTCCAAGTGTCACTTTAGAAAGAAATCCATGCCAGTTCCTATATTAATTATTTCAAAGTCTTCAAACTGTGCGTGTTTTAGTAAGAAGTACCCACGAGACTAACACTCTATAATGAGACAGGTTAAAGAAAGAAACAACAAATGATAGGTCAGTTTGAACATTTTATTGGGTAAATGATTTTAAAGGTAATAACAATAGTGTCAAAACTACTACAATATCTTTCCACAGCCATACCTTACAGACCCACATAAATCTTCTCATTTTTCTATTTGCTCACTTAAAAAACTTTAAAGCCATACATTTCATATAAAATGCCCATTTCCAACAGTTTCTTCAAACTATTAAGCAATTAAATGTGGAAGGAAGGAGGATCTAGTTATACTTGAAGGGATTTCAGGTAATCTGTGATGTCTTACTGTAATCAAAAAACAGGTTCCTAAGAAAGAAGGAAAAGAAAAGCTACTCCAGGTAGCTTTTGCTCATTACAGGTCTCACCATGGCATCACCAAGAACTCATTATGCTGGTGACTGATTCAAAGCGATTTCAGGGAACATATAAAACACTAAAATAACTTAGAAACTAGATCCAAATATTTCAAAAGTAATCAACTTTGATGTACAAAAACAGTCAGAGGTGGTTACAAAAGTGTTTTCTCAGTGCGTCTATGTGCCAGCGCAGTTACTGGGTCCAGAGCAAAATAAAAGGTTTATTTTCTTCTGAAACAGTAATAAAAAACAAGGAAAACATGTCTTTGTATATAAAGGATCAATGCTGGTCTTAAGAATAATGTAATCAGAAACCCTTCAATTGAGAGGCACACAATGGGTTTCTGCATTTAAAAAATAAAAGGAAAGTCACCAGTTTATTTAAATGGAGGAGGTGCTCATACCCCTCAAATAAACTTAATTCAATTTAACATCACTAGCAAAAATCACTTAGAAACTGTACAAAAATAAAAAAGTTAACACATTTAATCCTGCAAGGTTTTTGTAAGGACTGGAAAGCAGGCTTTTGGAGCAGCATTTGGGCATGGCTGGGGGCTTCTTTGGTTTGATCTAACACACGTAGGAGATGGAACCTATTCCAGATGACAGTTTCTAATTTCCTGCACATTTTGAAGACATGAAAAGAGGCCCGAATACAAACGTCCGGTGTGCTGGGCATTGGGACTGTACGCACTGGACTGAAAATCTTCTAAGTGCTTTAAGTGGGGTGGGGTGGGGTTAAAGAGCAAGCTTGCACTTCCTCCCTCAATTACACTGACCTCTCATGGTAGGGGGGACTAGAAAGGGGAGTAGCACATTCTTGTGCAGTCAGAAGGCCACTTAATGAGAGGGGAGGGGGACAATTGTTCTTTTAGAATCTGGTACCTGGCCGACTTTGTTTAAGAACAACAACAACAAAAAAAACCCTTCCAGAAATGGAAGCCTTTTGCTACATACCAAAGTAAAATACGTACTATTTTCCAAGAGGAAAAATACCCAGTTGCATTTGAAAACGGAAAACATAAATGGAACTAATTAACATTTAAAGGAGGGGGGCTATGTAAACTTTGTGCTACTCAAATGAAGTTCAAGTATTACTTCTGAGCTATTTAAAGATCACTGAACTTATACAATATTCTGGTGATGATGAGTGCAATTCACATTTGTGTTTCTGAACAAATAAACCACAACTGGCTAGAACACAACCTGTGCAATTAGAATCTTTGTTGGAGTTAAAAACACATGCTACATATTTCAACATGTTTAAAGTTAATTCAAACCACATATTTAACAACTTTGTAATATACAACAAAGGTGAAAGGGTCTAGTATTTGTTTGTTTGAAGCACACCATTACAGTTTGTATAACACCCTTTATACTACAAAGTCTTTTAATCAACAGCTACTTAGAGACAAAAATGCACTGTGCATTAATCTGAATACAAAAGGAGACAAAACTATCCATTTCCCCCAAGCCATGGTGGGAAATAATTGCTGACCTCGTCCTCTGAAGCCTGCAGGATGGTTATTTCTTCAGTATAACATTATCACACTGGTAAGAAAACCTGTATAACATCTGCATATATCAAGAAATTTTAAAAATCTGATATGATTTTAGAGTCCGCATGACCAGTCACGTGACCTGCTCAAGATTGATTAGCACCTTTAAATACATAAATACACATATGTATGTATGTATGTATGTATGTATGCATGTATGTATGTATGTGTTAAGTATATGGACACACACACATGTATGTAATAGATCTTTTCTTTAAAAAAAAAAACTTCTAACCATGAGCTCACCCAGGACAAGGAGCCTGTTGAACTGATGAGATGATGGATAAGATGGATCAACATTGGTCTATTTTGTCTCTCTTTAGTTTGTTTTATTATTTTTTTTTTTTTGCAGCAGACAGTATCATTCAGCTTGTGCTCAGTTTCCCTATAAGGGCAAGAAAAAAGTTTCCATCAGGTAGCCACTTGTTTTTATACTGAAAGACTAATCTGCTCCAAAATGCTCCCAAGTAGAAATAAAAGGACTCAAAATCCCTTTCTAACACTCAACAGCTAGCTAGCTTTCTCTGACTCATCTCTAAGTTCATTGGGACTGGCTACCGAGACTGCATTTCAAGCTAACAATTGGCTTCTTAGTTAAGGCATCACAACTGAAAATGGTTATTTCAACAATGGATGCTGTGGATGAAGGAATACCAATGAACTTCTAAGAATTCTCATCAAAAACCAAAGCAGTTTGCTTTGCCACAATGGCAAGCAGAAGGAGTTTAGCCAATTATCTCACAAACTAGAAAAGGGTTTTTGAAGTCTGAACTAGCAGTCTGTCACTTGTCACAGCAAGTATATGTATAAGCTATGTCATTTTAATATCCAATGACATCTCATACTTTTAAACTATATATTTTGCACCATACTAATTTATATTCATCACTTAATATACTGGTTTCCTGTTAGAAAAAAATTATATATGTATATGTATGTGTGTGTGTGTGTACACACACACACACACACACACACACACACACACGTATATTTACTACCATAAAATGAAGGTAATCTTTCTCCAGAATCTTGTCATTTTTCCTGGTGATATATATATGGACCTCCTACTGAAACTAGGAAGTTCTCTCTGTATGCATCATGAAAAGACTAGCCATGCAAATGAGCTTGGCTCTAACAACTATATCATATCTAAATGCCAACTCCATTTTTATAGGTGTAACATAACATGAACATAGTAAATGTGTTTCTATAAAAAATATGTAGTGCAGAAAGAGATTCAAGCTATTTTATACTATTTCTAAAACTCCAGTATTGTCCCCATGACGAACATATCTGAAATCATGGCATATATGAACTTTTGTTTCATATATTATCTTTACCATGTCTTTAAATGGTAGCTAAAATTGTCTCTGGCCAATCATGTCTTACCGAAACCTAAAGCTAACAAATTTAAATTCATATATAATAGGCAAATGTCTCTTTTTGGTTATTTGCTCAAAATATTTTTTCAGCTTAAAAAAATATTTAAGAGTAAGGAATTTGTCTAATCTGCTGTTTCACACACAGAAACAATAACATTTTACAAGACTATTTCCTTAAATTGCCTTTTTTCTAACCCCTCTTAATTCCACTTAATTATATTCTTCTCAAAGGCACTAAATTCTGTATCTGCTCCCTTCCTGATTTTCACTGCTTTGCAAAAAGATTTCTATAGCATATTTGAAAGGTAGCTTGTACTTTCTTAAAACAGTGTTTTAGTTTGTAAGTTAGGTCTATAAAGTGATGAGACAGTCTCTCTTATGATAATAAGCACAGTAGGCACATACGACTTCTCACTCTGTGACAAGTCCAATCATGGACCCTCAAATGTTGTAGACTAGAACTAAAGTTCATATAGTTTGACCATGGGAAAAACATATACTTAAGGAGTGAAGACCCACATACTAAGCTCTCATAGCAAAATGAATTTTAGACAAATTCAAGAGTAATACACAAAGACCTGAATTTCAAATGAATTACTCCCCAAACCAGCTATGAAAAATTATTTCTCTTACTGAGGAAAGCTAACGAAAACCCTAAGTAAAATCCTTAAAAACTACACAATTTCTCCCATCCAGTCAAAAGAAGGAAGGAAGGAAGGAAGGAAGGAAGGAAGGAAGGAAGGAGACAGGAAAGTAAGGCAAAATGGGACAGAAAAATAGAAACCTGGTTGAGAGAGCAAAGCAAACTTCATATAATATTTTAAGGAAAGAAAACCCCAAGTTACATATGCTGCAAAAAAAAAAAAAATCAATGGTCTAAAATAATAAAACAGGATCTTCTGAACAAACTTCATTTTCCTAACCGTTACCATGATGATCTTAATTGACGATGTCGAAGCTTCACCATGGCAACGGAAACTATCATCATAAAATGGTACAGTAAAAGAGATAGCTAGACCAAGAAGGGGCGGGGTCTCCCGGGAGGAGGTCTGCGGAGAGGCCCGGTGACTGGTTGTGCGGCTCAGTGTCAGGAATAATGGTTGTATGGTGGAAGGGGATGCCCAACGCCATTTTGGAAATGATGATGTTGGCGATGAGCAAGGTATTCAGCATAGCTCAGGGTCATCTTTTCACTACGGTACCTGAAATAAAGTCAGGGAAGAGACAAAGTTAACGTCAAGAAATAGGTTACATGCCAGGGTCACAGTTGGAAGGGACCTTAGTGGTACTTTTACAGACCCGGAGAAAGGCCCAGAGAGGAGACGTGACTGGCCCAATGTCACACAACTAAAAAGTAGGAAAGCTGAGAGCAGAGCCCTGATCGGAATGCAGTCTGCGTCTAGTGCTCTTTCTATGCTACTCCTCCTTGTTTAAATGGTTCTAGACATTTTATTGCCCCTTCAGCTCCAGTATGCTGACAAGAAGGAACAGAGGAAAGCCAACCAATAACCTTACTCACTTGACTACTTTTTCTCCTGGGATTGTCTATCCCTCCCTCTTTTACCATTCCTTTCCCTCTGTCTACACATCTACTCAGGTCTTACCATTAAGTAAAAAAATAGTTAACACAAGGCTTTTCTTAATCTTGGTGTCCCAAAGCCTTCTTTCCCCTATCTCTAGCTTTCTCATTGCCAAACTCCCCATCTCTAGCTTTCTCACTGCCAAACTTCTCAAAAGTAATAATATTTTCTCATCTTACACTATTCCTTAGCCCAGCACATCTTAGTTTCTACTGCCACGCTTCCGTGGATGCCGCTCTTTCAGAGGCCTACTCCATCTCCTGCTTGCCATCTCCATTATGGTACTGCTCCCCATTCCCTTTCTGAAGCTCTCTTGTGCCATGGGTTCTACACTTCCATGCTCCCTGGGTTCTTCTCCTCCTGCTTCTCAGACTGCTCCTTTTTGTTCTGACCATTCATCCTACTCCTTCCTGCCTTGTAGGAATTTCCTACGTTTCTATACTCAGTTCTTTTGACCCTATGCTCTGTCTCTGCTCAGTGAACCTTATCCTTAGAGCTGCAACTATGTCCTCTTTACAGACGATCCCAAATCAACATCTCTTTCCATGCACTCTACACACCTACATATTCAGTTGCCTGCTAGACATTTCTATATGGGTATCCCAGGTAGTGCTTCAAATAGAGAATCAGTGCATAAACATGACTCTCTTCCTGTGCTCCTTCCCTGGATTAAAGGGATCACCTTGGTCTCTTTTATCAAAGCCTTGACTTATTCTTCTTCCCTACTTCTGAATGTTGACTAAGTCCTTTCATTTCTTCTATAATATTTTCTTATCTGTTCCCTCTTTTTTTCCCATCTTGTTAAGACTCCCATTTCATCCTCTTTGGATTGCTGCCAAATAGTCTCAGATAACAGCAATGTCTTCTAACTAATTTTCCAGTTTCCAATTCCAATCTTACACCTCCCCCAAATCCATTTGTTTATAAGCCTATCAATGGCTACCGAAGGCCTATAGAATCAGGTCTAAATTTCTTAGTCTGGAACTCAAGACCCTCATATCTGACCCAACCCACCTCATTTGCCATATTCTCCTCTAATGAACACCTTCTGTATGTACACAGAAAGAAGAGCCAAATTGGACTATTGAACATTCCTCAGAACGTGCTCGGTACTTTGCCACCTACATGTGTTGACTCACTAAGTTCTCTTTTCATTAATCCCTTTCCTTCCCCATTCTCCGCCTGTCAAATATTCTATCTATTTTTCAAACCCAGCCTCAAATCTACCTCCTCTTTGAAATTTTCTGCTATCTGGACCCTTTCATGGAATTCCCCTTCCCCTACTTTATGATCTCACATCATCCATCACAGTCTGACTTATATTAATAATCATTTTTGTACATGCCCTTCTATATTCCTAGACTTTGAACTCAGGGAGAGTAGCGATGGAGGCATTTTCAAATTTGTAACTCCTCATAGCTGAGAAGAATCCATTTTTGGACTTATAGGCATTCGATGTGGTTTTACGGAATTAAAATAAATGGAAACCACAACCTATTTTCCTAAAATGTTTGATATTTTCCTTTTTAAATAAGTCTCCCTATTATTCCATGCAGAAGTTTATTTAGCATTTGTGAGTCTAGCTCAATTGTGTTTTTCAGCAAGTTTCCACAGCAGACTTCTATTACTGCCAACATCCTAAGGTTAAATTCAAATTTGAGAACTGCTTATCAGAATCCTGGGGTTCTGCTAAGCAATGTCAAAAGCTAGCCAAGTTAATTCAGGTAACTTTCTTAAATAAGGTAGTCTGAGGCCCAGAGGGTTTGTTCATATGAAGCCAGAGTAATCACACAGAGCTAAATACAGGAAGGAGGGGCTCATATATCATACAGGCTTTACTGCCAAGCAGAGTTCCATTGTATCCACCCTCAGTATGGCCCTGCCATTCATTTCCACTCTGTTTCAGAAAAGAGAAGCAAGTATAGTTAGAGACCAAAAAATAAAAATCAAAGGATTATAAGCATACGCATCCAAATGTACTGGTTGGCTCACACTAGAAAATGCCTTCTGTACCTGGTCAGTTTTATGGTTTTCCTGAATTCATTAGTAATCGGAGCTTTGTATCCTCCTTTCCTCAGTAAGGAGTCTATGGTCTGAATATGGTCCCATCCTGTGGAGAGTAGACCAGATACAATACAGTCAAATACATGTAACAAGCATTTTTGGTAAATACAAAATGACTTTGTAGAGAGGACAGCTATCACTGTTACCAAATGCCATCAACTCTTCTGGTCCTAAAAATCACACAGAAGAGCTAAGCTTTCATCCTGTACAGAAGCAGGTTCACCACCATACACCTAAAATTTTAGCTGTCCATGATAGCTAACAACAATGCCTTCTTCATCTTAACCAAATTTGAAGGCAAGATGCTGAAGAGGCTGGCAGTAATTACTCAGTCACGTCTCAGTAACAAACCACAAACATTGTATTCTCCTCTCACTGTGATATCTTTAAAAGGGAGGGAAGAGCCTAAATGTCATTGTGCTAACTCAGTAGTATTTAGGATTCCCCCACTAAGTCATGGTAATTGCTGTTCCCAATGGTATGTTCTGTAGTCAATCCAGTGTATTTATGTGCAGTACTCAAGGGCATTTTTACTGGTTCTGACATGGGATGCTATGCTAATATCTGTGGCCCTCTATCACGAAATCAATGGAACTACAGGATTAAGACATTATCTAAAACAACCCAAACAAATCTTCAGATAGCTGCCTTGAAGACTAACTCTCTCATTTGGGGGTTTAATGATATTAAATTTGGCTGTTATGTATCTCATATTTTTATGAGATAAACATGGGAAAACCAAATTAGACATATTTTCTGATGAGAAGCAATGCCCTATTAAGTAAACAAGAAATATTCACTTCAACTTAAAATTTTCGTGGTGGCTAGAAAGGACAGATACCAGAATTAAAAGTTATTCTGTATTATTGTGGTGTTTCATAAAGGTCTGTGCTTTATCTGCAAAACAGAAAAGGGTTTGTTGATTAGGAAGTGCAGACCAAGTATATAAAACACTACTTCATGCATTCTCAACGTTCCTAACCTTAATGGGAAACCTACAAACATAATAGTAAGAGAATAAATAATGGCAACCACCTAAGAATGAAACGTTTTGAATACTGACAATGAACTGTGTGGCTGATTGTCAAACAAAAGGCTTGCTTATACCACACAAGGCTATAGCACAATGGAATACAGGAAAATAGCTCTTCAAATTTATAGCAAACTGTTGCCTAAAATAAAACCCAACTTTTACAAATAGTTGCTTTTTTGAAAGTATACTTTTGTGTGTTTTTGCTGTCAAACTTCGGTGCAGAGATTCGACTTCTGTGTGAGCAATTCACCAATTTCATACAGACATTGCAGTGGCAGTGATGGAAGAGTCATTTCTTATAATTTGACACTGATCAATTATCAGACATAACTGCAAGGTCAGATATTGCATTTCGATTTGTTTAAATTCTTCACCAGATCTTATGAAATAAAGTACAACAATGACCTTGCTCCTTTGCAACCTCCGGTAGGTAGGTGGCGGTGCGTTTTGATCCTTTTTCATTGATGAATTCTATTCTAATGCCATGTACACCCACCTGAAAGAAATTGGCAGTTTTATTAGTACATTCTTCTTCATAGAAACAGTAAGTAAAAGTTATAATTTAACTTTCAAGAGGATGCAGTTCTTCCTTTCCCCTTGCTTTTGGAAGGACATATCTGTTTTCTCTTTCCAATGCACTGACTTTGGGTTTGAAGGCCATTATGAAAGCCATGGAGACGGAAAACACTGATTTGCATGTGGCCAACATGTGCTGGGCTTTTCTATTAATATTCTGTTTGTGACTAGAACAACCATTCTGGGGCTGTGTGTAGAATAAGGCCATCGATGGCAAGGATCCTGCCTCCATTCCCAAATTGTGGCTCATGACAGTAAGAAACTAGATGAAGGGAACTGACTTTAAACAAACTGTAAACAACTACCCTTTGTTCAGGTGCTATTTTGTTTTCAGATGCAGTCAACAATTCTGATTAAGTTCCAACAATCCTGGGGCTGCTCTCTTTCCAATATAGCTAAGTCTCTTTAAAACATTGAATTATATGTAGATAAGCAAACACACATACGACTGAGAAAAAAAACCAACAAGCAGATCCTACATCGTCACTAATTCTAGATAGTATTTCTAAAAACCTGTATTATGGCTTAAAGTGGGCCAATGGCAAACACTTACTGTCCATCTGCATCATTGCCCTCAGACACTACTGCTAAACTTAAAGAGCATTAAAGATTTCAAATCACTTAGGGGCAGGGCATTTTTGCAGTGTCTTATATACTAGCCCAGAGATCAGTTTAACATTTTTTGTGAAACATTCAAATTTTTGGTGATACTCTAAAAAAGACAGTCTTCTAAGCAAGTGTGGGAAATTTCTTGCTAATGTTTTAAAAAGGTAACGTACTTTGTTTTTGTTAGCATCCAATCAAAAGGTAATTGTCCTTTCCCATCATCTCACATAGAATAGTGTATAGAGGTAAAAATCATAAAACGTTCTTAACTTCTTTGTAAACATGGATGATAAAAATGAAATTTCAAAAGCTTAACAACTCCACTCTGGTCTTCCAAATCTATGATTGCTTTAGATCAGTGGTTTCTGAGTGTATGCTTGTCCAAGGTACTTGGGGAAAGATGTAAGCCAGGTAAATCTTTTTAACCAGGAAAGAGGATTCTTTTCAGAACAGATGAGTGAAGTCATAGACCTTTACTTTTACTGTCTGTATGGATGTGAAGGTCTAGAAGAGGAAAAGGGGTCCATAAAAACTTTTTTTTTGGTTTATTCTGCCCTTAGGATGAAATTTTCTAATTTTCAAGGGAATATAAAGTCCTCCAAGAAAACCATTTCAGTCTTTCCCCAAGTCTTCATCCATCCAGCCATCCAGCCATCCATTAAAGTCTGTCAAATCTTCTGAGCAGTTTGTGTTTTTTATTAAAGCCTATTTCTCTGACAATTTCTTCTATCTATTTAATATCACATTCTTACGAATCTCCTTTTGCTAAAAACATAACCAGGGCAGCTGTTTAAAAACTAACACAATCAGGACTCCCATGCCCTGTGGGAAATGACTGTGGACAGCTGAGAAGAAATATGAGTGCTTAGCTATCAGGCATTTCCAGGAAAAAGGACACCTACTAATCTCCCCAGTGCTTATTCAGTACTGAGACAATGACAAATTTGTAACAGCTTCTGTATACTGACTTTTGATCAGTGACTTGGAAATTTTTTCCTTTTACAATATCACATCCTTCATAATTTGTTTTCTTTTTTAATATACAGTATAAGTAATTTATGCTTCCATCATTCACTGAAGTGAATTGTGCATCTCCAACTCAATTTATCAAAATCTGTCATGTTAAAATTGAAAAAGAATTTTGGTGCTTATTATTAAACCTTCTAATCAAAATTGTGAGAGGAAGATTGTTTACCTATCTGTGGGCAGAGAGTGTTAAGAATAAGTCAGTGCTGTTTAACTGGTATAGGGCCAGGATGGGGGCTGTAAAGAATCAGATTTTCAGGAACTTTCATGCTTCAGCAAGTATAGTTTGAAAAATGAACCACCCCGGGGTGATTTTTATTCTGGGTTAACTAGATAACCTCTAATAATCAGCTGAGCTATGACAAACTGTAGCTATGCATTGGGGAGGGGGGAGTGATTTAGGCAAATTGGAAGTGATTTAGAAGCATAAATCCTTTCTTGATAGGAGTACATTCTGTGCTCTTCAGGAAAAATTTCAGAGATTTTAAAGCCTAGTAATTTAATAATTAAAAGAGTCTAAGACCAATTGTATGGCATGTGAATAATCTTATCTCAGTAAGACCCAACTGAAAGGACACAGTGACCCAAATAAAAATTATTTCACAAATAAAATTGATTTACTCTTGTATTTTAAGAAGATCCACCATCAAATTTGATATGAAAAAATATATCAAAGTTCTCATTTTGAATTAGCACCACATTTATAATTTTAAATTCTTTTCTGTGTTCCTATGATTCTGAACAACTAAAAGCCCCTGTAAATTGAACTGTAAGTATGGTGATTTTAAAGTGAGTCTTTTGTGAGAAACAGCTTACTTGATAGGTCAAAAATATATTTGACAAAGATATAAAGCCGAAACCAGAGTGACTCACTTTTTCAAGTAGTGGTATCAGGAGAATGGTAATGATGTTCTAAACAGAATCAAAGCATAATAGTTTTTTGTCACCTGTTGAGCAACAGCATTTTCCCTACTCCCAGAACCACAGATACCACCAAATAGTCGTACTGCACAATCAAAACAGGAGTGGAAAATGGCTTGCTGTGGAAAATGACTGAATCTGGTTAACGTATAGAAATCACTGGCTTTGCAAATTAAGTCATTTCCACTGAAATGAACACTGAAACTAATTCCGTGTTTTTTGAGGGAGGGATCTGTCATAGCTGCAACTCCCAAATATAACCCCCATGTATAATAATTGAATCCTCCCTTAGACAGATTGGACGATACTTTAGCCCAGCGGCATCCTAAGAGACAAAGGGTGTAGTTTCAATTGTCAGCTAGATAAGAGATCAGCTAACTAGGGATTCCCTGAAGCAAACTAGCTCTAAATTCTACTGCAATAAATTTCTACTTCTAAGGATAAGGAAGTAGGATATGGTAAAACTTTGTCACCAAACTGTACCCCTTAATACCACTGCCCAACCGCAGCCAGGTGGGCAAACACTGGAGACTTGCAAAATCTAGCTTTATGGGACTATGCAGGTCATTTTTTAAATTATTAGAAGGTCTGGGAAAAAATGCTTTCAAAGTCCATCAGTTGTGATAATATCCTTTTAATCAAGGCTGTACTTTTGCTAAGCAAAGCTATAAATCAACTAGAATGGTAGTAAATTAAATGTAGGACTTATAGATAAGAGGATATGGAATTAAACAGAGCTGTATCTGTGTGTGCTGAGGAAACATTAAGAGCAGTTCAAAAGATTCCTATTTCATGCTAAAGAGAAAGCCATATTTATTCTGAACCATTCCCATAGCAAGTGATTTCTATTAATGCTATTATACAATCTTTTGTTTTTAACATTGCCCAGAATGATTAAATATCAAGATTAATGTCAGGACTCTAAAATATATCATGATTGTTTAGCTTGTGGATTATGCATCCACAACTCCACCTGGCCTGGGCCCCATCCTTTTTCCCCCTCTTGTCCATTTCTCTATTTACTCACTCCATTTCAGAAATCATGTGGCCAGAGAAGAGATACACACAAATTAATCAATTTTGCTACATAATAAAAGGTTTCATAGAAGAGATTATAAATAATGGCTAAAATGAAGCTTCTAGACTGTCTGCGGATTTCATTTATCCTCGTTATCTGGTCCCTTGTTAGAAATGTGGCTTCATTTAAAACTATTATCCCCTAATGCAGTGATTCTCAACACAGGAGCATTAAAACATGAAACAAAATGAACAAACAAACAAACAAAGACCTTCTCTCTCCTCACCCCATTATAATACATGGTCCATTATTATTCTCTTCACAATTGCATTAGTCTAAGTTTAATATACTGTAGTCTGTCTATAAGGCAAGTGTCAGTCCTATAATTCACTAGCAGCACTGTAGAAGGGTCTCACTTTTACTTGGGAGCCTAATCAGCAAGCCAACAATCTGGACATGTTGAAACATGAAAAAGTCATCTGGCTAAAAGCATCAATGAGTATAAAATGTGCTCTGGCTAACTCAAGTAGGCTCCACGCAAGCCTTGGACCATTTGAGTCCAAAATTACCTCCACAGTCCTGGCTCTCAAAGCCAAATCTGCCTCTGATCACATGCTGGAAAAAAAATCAATATACCTCCTCAGGTTCATCCTGGCTTAGCAAATGCCACAGTTAGTCCCACTTTTCCCCATTTTAGAACCAAATGCTGTGTTTTCCTGGAATAGTATGGCCACAGCTCACTCCTCTGATTTTCATTGAGTTCACCTTGAATAAAATTAAAAATATATATAGATATAGATATACATATCCATCTCAGGATGTCAAAGAATCAAAAGTTGTTTGAGATGTCTTTGCTGATGATATCATTTGGCAAAATATGCTTTGCAATGAACAAAGCAGCTAGTCACTGGTCATGCACATAAGATTGACCTGCCAGGCTCAATATGCCAGTCCCATTGAAATGAATGAAAGGAGTCTGTTCCTAATGAGAGGAGCTCAGGATGTTTGGCACAAACCCTAACCTTTAGAGGCTGGTATCATCGAAGACACACATGCTCTTTCACAAAAAAGCTCATGGTACCACGGACAGAAACCAACACTGCACTGGACAGACAGCCGGTGGGTCGGATCCAGAGTGGCGTTTCTTACATTCTTAGTAGGAAAATGCCATATGTGCTATGTCTTCTAAAAGGACAAAATTCACAATGTAGCACATTCCAGTCTTTCACTCATAGCCCCACAGTAACTTCTGCCCCAGCCCCAGCTTGGCCTTTTAAAGACAGTGACTCTTCCTTTTCCCAATGAAAGCAAAATCAACATAAAGAAAAAAAAAATACTTGAAACTTGGGCCTACTCCAAGTTTATCCTCCTGAGTAATTCTGATTTAGGCAAGAAAAATTAAGATTTTAATCATGAAGGCTAATGACAATTTGTATAGCTCCTAATGAATCATTCCCCCCCCCCATTCTCGATATTACCAAAATATAATGTAGACTACATATTGGCCATATCTGCCCACCAGATCCTCAAAGTTGTGATTTTATATCACTTTAATCCACCTATCAATTTCAGAAATAGGTCTGAAGTTTTGAAGATACTCATCTAATTAACAAGTAAAACAATAATTAACAAGTGTTAACAGGGAACACCTCAGACTCTGGTCAATTTTAAGCACAGTGTCGCTGCAATTGGTTTTCTTTTTTCGTGCCGTAATTTTACTTTTGTAAATGTTAACAACTGTAAACATGGATAATGTTTTCTGTTTATAAAACTAGTACATGCATATTACCACAAATAACCTTCAGAAGACTATAAAGGAGAAAATAAAGCTGACCTGGAATCTTGGTACCACCTTGAGACAACTCTCGCTTTAGTGACAAAAAATTAAATCTCCTGAACCAACTGAGATGCCATGAAGGACTACATATATGTTAGGTTGTTTTTATCCATTATCTGACCAAGTCCTGTAGCTTTCCTTGCTTTCAAATTTCCTTTAAGTGAGATGCTTTTAGAAGCAGGACAAATACTAGAAAAATGAATTAAAAAGGATAATTGATTGCAAAGCCATCATTTGGGCACAAGTAACCTTTTAATATATTCTAGTATTAAAACTTTCATCATCTACCTCAGCTGAGATTTTTTTTTTTGTTGTTAATTTTGTGAAAACAATAGCAAAGCTCTTCTTGACCAAAATATACATGTATTGCTCTTTTATAAAATCCCTGCAAATTAGCCACCTTTAGCTTGGAAATTAATTGTCTCCATGGACGATTCTTGGCTTTTGCAGAGCTTACCAAAGGACCAATTAATGCCAATTTTGATTCATGTAGGAGACATAGACATCTTGTCTGTCAGGAACAAAAGCCTGCCAATTTATTTCACAAAGGCCACTGAACAACGATTTGATAACATTTCTTTTAACTAACAGCAGTTGCAAAGCTCTAAAATACCTGAACCAGTTAATATTCACCCCCATGAACTTTTAAAGAATTAAGATCTTAAATAAAGCCTGGCTAATGAAGAGGTGCTTTGAAAAGCTATAAAGCCAAACATGTTTATATCATTTGCAATGAAAGAAACTGTTCTTACTCTAAGGTTCTGCGGAGAACAAGTGACAGCTCAGAGTGCAATTAAGGGAAAAAACCTAATTCTCTGTAATGATTAATTATAATGAGCATTCCTTAAAAACTGAATATCCTAAAGATTTCCAAGCAAAGTTCAGGCAACACAGGTGACCTTTAAATAAAAAAGCCTGCTTTTCATCAAAAGTTAGAAAAATGCATTCCTGCCTTTAAAAAAGGAGAGAAGGGGAGAGAGGGAGAGAGAATGAGGAAGGGAATGAATTTACAGACAGGAAACTAAACTTATAAATTTTTCTTAAAATCCAGAGATGTGAATTAGTTTGCTTTTCAAAGTCTAGGGAAAGAAATACCTCTTGGCAAACGTACCTAATATGCCTGATAAGAAACTAAAATAAATATTATACAAGTTAGAACGGTACACTGAATATCTGACTCAATATGGTTTTACTCAGTCTACAAAACAGATTCTCTCTCTAAAAAGTTCCATGTGAACTGAATTTATGTAAATGAATTAATCTTAAAATCATGAGGAAGACAATAAAGAAACCCTCTATAGTGAACCCTTCTTCAAAGCACAACATTGAGTTGCAAAGTGAATAATCACTCCCTAATATATTTGCTTAATTTAAATTTATACATATAATGTTGCCTTAAAACAGGTGAGAGTATAGTAATAAAATAGAGACATGTATGGTTTAGAATATTTTTCTAAAATTTCTAAGAATTCTTCCAAAGGAAATTCCTTAGTGAAAAAAATATCTAGAATGTACAATGTCAAGAACTGGACTTTTTTTTTTTAACTTTTGTCGCCTACATTTAAGTTGGCAATGGCCAATTTAAAAGTAAGGAACTTTTATGACTTCAAAATGGTTATTGGCAATTCAATCTCTGGAAGTAAAATGAGACAGAAAACATTTTAAAAAGGAGAGTCACAGTGTCACACTCTCTCAGCATCTAGAGAACTTAGGTATTATTAACTAGTCCAACTTTTCCAGCTTCCTGGTGAAGAAAAAGAGATCCAGAAAGGTCACTGAGCTGGGAAGTGTCATTCAGGAAGGGAACCCAAGTATACTAATTCCCAAAATGCAGGACTCTTTTTTTATTAAGTGCTGGGAACATGCACACACAGGCAAACTGGTCAGGAAAGAATAGACTATAATGGAACTACTAAGGAAAGGGCTGGAAGAGTTTGTGGATTGGGGGGAAGCAGGAAAACGTCCCCCTACCAACACCACACTGGAGAAAGCAGGAAGGAACTGGAGGAGGCCTAAGAATGGACGGACAACATAGCCTATTTCACTAAGAGGACCAGTAGCTAGGGAAACTTTTGTGCATTAAATCACCTTCTAGAAGTTACTTTACTTTGTTCGGCTTGCTTCCTCACTAGGCTTCTGATACATTGACTTGTTGATTCACAGCAAATTCTTTCTAGATGGCCAGGAAGCATGAAGCATTCCTTTCCCAATGTTCCACAACACTTGAAAAACATTAAGAGTAGAGAGCATCAGGACAAAGACTAAATTATTGTTAAGGACAGTGACATCTTACATACAAATCTTAAGGTTCCTAAGAAAATACTGAAAAGCATTTTCCTAGACGTATGAAGCATACACACACACACACACACACACACACACACACACACACACTTAAGGTGGGAGTCAAGTTACAAGAGAAGCAAAACATAGTGTATATCATAGGTGGAGAAAAACAAGCAAGGTGGGTAGACAGAACACATACAAATGGAAGTCATTTCACTTGGTAACTTAGTGAGTCATGCTAACCATCTGTGTATGAATGGTAACTCTGTTTTAAGTGGTACATTGAGAGGAGCTAGGAAAATGTAAACCTTTAAGGAAGGAGAGAGGATGAAAAGGAGAACATGAACTTCTAAAATATATGAGAGATGATGGTGGCTGATTTATTCATCTAATGTTTACTTTCATGAAGGCCATTACAAAAGCGCACTATTATTAAATGCAACCGAACACGTCAGAAATGGACTGATTACTCAAGAGGTGTGCTTTGTTTGAGACTGCTTTTAAAGTGAAGTACAGCTCTCTGAGTACCAGGAGTTCAACAAGATCATGTACAATGACTGATGTTTTGGTGCTTTAGGGACAGAGCGAGACTAGGAGTTTATGGAGTCCAGCTTTAAAGTTCAGGGACAGATTTTTTATATCACACAAGAATCATACTGGCCAGCCCCACTGGGCACAGACTGATTCCATGTAATTGTCAGGTGATAAAAAGAAAGTGTGCCTTAAGACCATAATATTTTGCCCAAGTGATAACAGCATATACAGGTGAGATATCAGTGATCCAGGGAGCTAGCTGTATCAAAAAATGCCTTATGGTTTCTAAAAATGTCACTAAATCTATTGAAACATGATCTACTGGTCTACTTTAGACTACAAAACAAAACAAAACAAAACAAAACAAAACACATTTCTTCAAAATATCTTGTCTCTAAACACCAAAATATAAGATGCATGACTACAGTTTAGAAAATATTTTGTCTTCTGTCAGCAAACTGCTACACAAGCTCCTTCCTGCAAGATCAGTGGTAGGATACTTTCTATACAGGTTCTTCCACAAACAAAAAGCTTATTGATGTATATCATCCTGAATATCAGCAGCTACAAGATGACACACCTACTATCACCCCTCAAGTCAAACTCCAGCTATTGTTTTGTTTTTTTGTTTTTTTACTTTTTTTTTTTTTTTTTTTTTTTTTTTTTTTTTTTTTTTTTGCTTTTTGGTATGTGGGTAGCTCCCTGACTGGGAATCGAACCCAGGCCACAGCGCTGACAGCGCCAGCGCCAAAGCCTTAAGCTACTACACCACCAGGGAACTCCCCCAGCTATTGTTATATCATTGATTTTATATCCTTTCAAATCTTTAAAATTAGGAGATATGGCTCCCAGTGTAACTATACAAGTTCTAAGCTATGTATCATTTTAGAGGTCCAACATGCTGCATGAGCTTTTCTTTCTTTCTAAAGCACATGTCTGTCAATCACCTTGCCATTCAGAATTAAGAGAATACTGTCAGTTGAAGAACAATGAACAATGGTAATAAGTTTTTGTGTTCAAACACAAGGCAGATCACTTCAGATTTCTCCCGAGAGGAGCAATTTTCATTTAATAACCATTTTAGCCTTGCAGGTAGATATTTCAATTTATCAGTTAATGATTTCCCCCTTCCCGAAATCATTCACTTTTCATCCTTCTCTTACCCTACCAGGGCAATTAAATAGATCATGATGCAGGCAACGATCAGCTATTTTCAGAAGGATAGGGCCATTGCTCCAATGTGCCTCCCAGCCTTTTGTGAGGGGTTTTGCTGTTTTTAGTGACCCAACAGGCTCCTTGAGAAGCTACCTAAAGATACTTGTTTTGAATATTATAATTACTATTTTGAGGAAATATAACATATGGAAGCACTATTGATCAGTCTGTCAATTCAACATTGACTTGAAATTAATTACATCCACTTGTGAAATCATTGATCAGTATTTCCTCATGCTATCCAATACAAGTATCCGAGGCTCTAAAACAAAGTGTGATGTAAATCCTACTAAGTTCCATTATAAATTGGAGACATGTTACCAAAACTGAGTTCCCAAATAGACTGAGTTAAAAACCTTGGATGAAGAAGAGAGTAAGAGAGTAGAGTAAGTAGTCAACCCTGTGGCACTTCACTTGCTTGCTGATCATTGGAAAATTAGGTGGCTATTACCACTGGTCACATCCCTCATCCTCATGACCACAGGGATGTCTGTCTTGTTACTGAAGTTACCTACCTTTATGCTTTAGGACTTTTAGATGTTCCCCTCTCTCCACTTTGATTTGGGCATTTTTGTCCTTTAATTAGGAATTCTACTGCAGTAACATGGCTTCACTAGTTGGGGGAGGGGGTCAACTCTCAAACTACTTCTACCAGAAAAGCTCCAGGTTAGAGCTTTCTGCTTATATAAGACATACTCATTACTGATTTTTGACTTAAACATCCCCTATTAAAATTCTGTGATCATTTCCTGTTTTCCTTTCTGGCATAAATATATTACAGCACTTTGTATTTCAGGTTAAAATTAGATACTTATGGTGAATAAGGTATTTCAGTCTTGGAAGAAAAGTTGTGGCTACTTAACAGTGTGAAATTTTTCAAAGTGAAATGTAGTTTCATAATACAGACCAACTCCTCATAAAGGAAATTTGCAAAATACTTAACTTATATACAAAGATAAACCATAAGCAAACACTTCCCCATAATCTCCTTTTTAACAGTGAGTGTATATTCAATATAATCTCAGTTATATAAACAAATATGCAGGTTTACTGATACAAAGACACAGGAAAATAACTGAAAGAAATATTTTAAAATATTAACAGTGGTTATCTCAGAATCATGTAAGTACAAGTGACTTGCATTTTTTCTTTGTATTTTTTGGAATTTTAAAGATTTGCTTCAATAAATTATAATTATTCTCCCATGATGAAAAACAGTTTTAAATATGTGCATATGCATGTATACCATTTTTCCTGTGGTAAAACACACATGACCTAAAATTTGCCATTTTAACCATTTTAAACTGTACAATTCAGTGGCATCAAGTACAAGGCTGTCCGCAAAGTATCCAGCCATATAATATGGAAAATAGAGGCATTTATAGCTGGATTTTTTCTGGACAGCCCTCATACATTCACAATGTTGTAATAACCATCACTACTATCCAGGTCCAGAATATTTCCATCATCCCAAATGTAAACCCTGTACCCACTAAGCAGTCATGCCCCATTCACCCCACCCTCCACTCCTGGCAACCATTAATATGCTGTACATCTCTATGGATTTTCCCAGTCTGGATATTTCATATAAATAGAATGATACAGTATGTATATAGCCTTTTGTGTCTGGCTTCTTTCACTTAGCATAATGTTTTCAAGGTTCATTCATGTTGTAGTAGTATGTATCAGTAGTATGTATCATTTCTTTGTTTTGGCTGAATAACATTCAATTGTATGGATATACCATGTTTGTTTATCCTTTCATATGTTGATAGACATTTGGGTTGTTTCTACCTTTTGGCTATTGTGAATACTGCTGATATGAACATTTGTGTATAAGTTTTTGTTTCAACAACTGTTTTCATGTCTTTTGGGTATGTACCTAGGAGTGGAATTCTACTGCTGTATAGTTGTTTTAATTGCCTTTATGTTTACATTAGCATTCTGCATTTAAAGTAGCAATGTTTTTTCAGAATTATTAAGAATAACCTCTAAATAAGAAAAAAAAAGAATAACCCTTATAACACCATTCCAACAATAAATACCATTCCATTTTTCAATCACTAACCATCACACAGTTTTCCTTTTTTAAGCCCAAATCTCGTTCTTGTCCTTAAACAGGTAATTTTTACCCTTACTCCTTGGGAACAAATTTTTCTGATGCTAAAATACTTTAACCTGTGAGAAGTAACTGAATAGGACAGTCTTTTCCTCTTAACATTTCCATGCTAACAGTGCCTAATTCACTTTCAAAGTACAAAAATGTGTTACTTTTTTGTTGTTGGTACTTTAACATGAAAGCTTCACTAAATAGACGATATTGAAGTGTTAAGGAATGTATTGAACATATAATACCAAGTAGAAGCAATAGCAAATCTTCTAGAAATTCAACCTGACAAATGGTGACCAGAGAGGATGATTACACCCTGAAAGAATACAAAGTGCCAATTCTTAACCCTCCCAGCCCGCTGTACCATTGTTCAGTAAGTTCCGAACCTGCCGCTAGACCGCTGGACCTAATTCTCGGTACTTTGCCTAATTCTTGGTACTTTGCCTCGTACGTGAAAAACATGACTCCAGGTTCCATCTTATTCTAACCACTTGTTTGCATGTAACTAACATTTTTCTATATCATGTGGGTTTTTTCTCTTTAATGCTCAGGAGCCCAGGTATAGGGAACAGTTAGGTTCAGGGCCTCAGGTCTGGTAGGGTTAAATATTTGACCCCCCACCCTCCCAACAGAAAGCTGATACATCTCCTGAACATAAAAGCTCAATAATATCAAGGTTAATTTTAGCTATAGACAGTGCTTGAAGTGGGCAAAAGAAGATGATGGTGGACTCTATGCTTACCCTTACCTATTTAACCACTGTCAGATTCTCCCATTTTCCTTTCCCCAAAACACATACAAATTTATGCAATACAAATTCATGCACATGCATACACATGCACACCTCTTTTTGTGAGCACACATACACCTGAACTATAAATCCAACTCGGTGGCTGCAATTAAGGGTAAAAGCGTTTTTTATAGCTTTGTCAGGTTTTTCCCTGTTATTACTCCCACCCTCATCACTATGCACACAGCACCTTGCAATTCAGAAAGGAGAAACAAAATTGTAGCTAGAGACAGAGTAGCCTTAAAACAGGGAAAGAACCACCCAAGCTATAATATTGGTAAGAAGGGATATGATTTGGGATCATTTAAAAATAAAGCACTGGGGAATATTTCTATGCTATTGGTAGACTTGTCTTTAAGAAAATTTCAAATAGAACAGTAAATTTATAGCAAATGATCAATTAGGAAAGTTTAATTCTATAAAAGGCTTTTACACATTTCAAGGTTGCTAGGATCAACAAGATCAATTAATTTTATCTTTCCTTTACAAAAAAAAATCTTAAGATGTTTTCATATTCTGATTATATTCCAAAAAACCCTACCACAAAATCCAGAAGGAACTCTTTCATCATAATCTCTGCAGAATTTTTAAAATAGCTCTGGCATAACAACAGTCATTTATATCATAGTGGTTTTTTCAAATCAAGATTAAGATCTTTATAAATGTCTTATTCTGTATGTGGAAAAACTGAATGGCAGTGGAATAAGTTGTCCAAAGTCTCAAAGGGATTTGGGGCAAAGCTACAAATAAAACTCAGATCCAATTAACTATCATGACAATGATCTATCCACAAAGCAAAATATCTCAGTTACCATAGAGGACAGGGATTCTTAAAAGGTAGTAGAATTAAATGTTATGTCATAATGATATAATTATGTCATTTATGAGTGTGTGTGCAAGAGAATGCTATGTGTATCACTGAATTTCCAGTATTTTAGTCTTAATAGTTTTATTCTTATTCACTTACTCCTTTGTGTTTTTTTTAAATTCATTTTTATTGTTAGACTTATTGGGGTAACATCTGTTAGCAAGGGTTACATAGGTTTCAGGCATACAATTCTACAGTGCATTGTCAACTTGATGTATCATAATTTCACTACCTAATGTGACTTCTCTTTCCATCACCTTATATTTAGCTTCCTTTGTGTTTTGTGTATACTTCTTTTCTCTGCTGTTAGACTATAAGATGGTTTATTTTGGGGACCATATGTTAGTACTTTTGTACATGTAGCACAGTGCCTTAAATACAGTAGGCATTCAATAATGTGAGCGTCTTGGTGTGTAAAAGTTCACAGACACACACTTAAACTGTCTCCTCCTAACCACCAAAGCAAATCATGGTGAGAATCTTTGAACTTCCTTTAAAACCCAACCCTACATGTTAAAGAATAAAAATATGATCAATACAGACAACTCTGATAATGGCAATCCACAGAGATACCCAAGACATAACCTTAATATTATTTGTTAATGTATTTAAGTCCATAAATTAATGTGGCCAAGAATGAATTAGCATGATTTAACTCTAATCAGCCAACACTTGGTCATTACGCACAAGCTAATTTACCCTACTGGTGTATTATCCTAGCTCTTTAGCTCCTTGTTTCTTACTCGTATCCTCTGACCACCTAACTGCCTGGTGGCATTGCACCAGGATGGCAGTAAGGGGAAAAATAAACTCCTGTCAGTCCTTCTTACTACTTATTAACAACTTTTGTGGGGTTCTCTGGGGAAGTAATAGGATAAAAATGAACAGCAAATTCAGTTTGGGAATGAAAACAACACACTGCACTTTTCCTTTTAAGGAAAAACTCCTTCACTCCTATTTCATTGATCAGTTCTGAGGCTTATTTATCCCTGTTACTCTCCACTTTCATTGTAATAGAGAATGAGCTGAAAGAGTTATTTTCTGGGCCTAATTTAAAAAAGAACACTTAGGTTACCTTCATTTTTCTTTAAAAATTTTCGATAGTCTTACCTCCCAGTCCAAATAATCACAGACATCTTCAAAGTTAGTGAGCAGAGACACTGAGCAGAAGAGCCGTGGCAGCTCATCCCTTGTCATTGGGGGAAAACGGCTATCTTTAAGGGCACTGTTGAAAACAAAGCAAATATTAAAGCAATCGCTAGATATGAAAGTTCCTAATTTCAAATGCAGGTAATCTTTTAAAAAAGATAAGAGCTTTAAAAAAATTGTACAGTGCCAAGGCACCAATAATCTTCAAATGTATTCAAAGGCCTCAAAGATTTTAGGAGTCTTCATTTTTTTTCCGCAGTCAATAAGATCCTGTTTACTAGCCAATCCTGAGACCAATTCAATTGTAAAGAGTGAATGATCAATTACAATTCCTGATAGTCATTTCCTGGTGTACTTTCCTGTTACTTGTAGAATCTGAGAATGTTTTATTTTACTTCTGAGGAGAATAAAAACCAGACTAGTGGAAACTTGTGGGAAGACTTCTGGATCTAGTGCTGGTGGAAAAAGAAATATGCGCATTTCATGTTGTAAAAAAATATTCATAGTAGGTTGGCTAGTTACCATAGAAAAGCACTCAAAAGTTCAAAAAAAAAATCAAAATTTCATTTTCTTCAAGAGAAAGAAATAAAAGAAAATGAAAATAATCATGCAAATGAGAGACTTACAATACAAGGACTTCAGGCCCCCTATAAAGGATAATTCAAGATATGACTCAAAAATTGTGAAACTATAGGAAATAAGGCTAATCTCAGAAATAAAATTATGATTAGGAGACCGTTAATCACATCAATGGATTTCTAAGTACATCAACTCTGATTGGATGCTGTAATCAAAAGCAGTAATACCACAGTGCCAAACTAGAAAAAACTCACTGTAAAGGTCACAAATGGAAGACCATAATTCTCCAACAGAATAGATAGAAAATACATAAGACAAATAGACAGAGAGTCGTACAGGCACTGTGTGCTCCGTGTATTTTTAAAAAAAAACCACTTCCTGGTCAAGAGAAACAAAAATACCTCTGATCACACACTATATTAATGGCACTGCTGGTATTTAAATAATTGATCCTCAAATGTCTTATGTAGCAGCTAGGCTTAGACATGTTTCACAGATTAATCCTCAGAGATTACAAATTTAGAGCCTACAAACTGCTTGGGTCATAACAAAGTTCAAAGGGCTTTGGAAATTATTTAATTCCTTTTTCAATGACTTCCTCATTGCTGGATTTTCTTCTTCTTCTTTTTTTTTTTTTCATTTTTCCATTACTTCTTTTGCATTCTGAAACTCACCCATTGTATTGTACAAATATATACCTATGTTTGTGAGTATTTTCAATGCATTTTGGTGCTCATTCTATCCAGCTATACAAAGGAAAATGTTCATAGAAAGATACAGAGGTGTTCTATCTACAGGGTAAATGTTTTTTTCTCATCCACGGAGCCAAGATAAGCAAAGAAAATCTGTGATAATTCATACTATGAGAACAACATTTCACTATTTTATAATTTAACAACATAAATTTGCTATGGTCTGGCTTCTTTTATTTTCCTATTGGCAAATAAAGCTTTAAAAATGTTTTCAAGTTCTCATTCAAAGCCAAGATAAAGACATTCGGGTGTATATAAACTCCCACTTTCCTCCACTGACACACAGACATATACTGGAGAGAAGTTCTAAAATACAGACCAGAAGAATCACATGCATAAAAACCAAAAGGCCAATCACACTTTCAGTTTTTCTGTTAAAAAGAAAGAAAAGCCTTATACATTGGAAAAATATAAAATATAAAATGTAATTTTTTAAGGTTATAGATTTTTTATTGTGGTAAAACATATATAACATAAAATTTACCACCTGAACCATTTTAAGTGTACAGTTCTGTGGGATTAAATACATTCACATTATGCAACAATCACCACCACCCATCTCTAGAACCTTTTTCATCTTGCCCAACTGAAATGCTAAATCCATTAAATACTAACTTCCCATCCCTCCATCTTCTCAGCCCCTGGAAAAAATGTAATTTAAATATACTTTTATAATTTCAAGTAATTATAGTAATATAATCACTAACATTTTTGATATATAACAACTTTATTGAGATATAATTCACATACCACAAAATTCACCCTTTTAATGTATACAATTCAATTCACAGAGTTGTACAACTGTCAGCATTATTCAATTTTAAAACATTTTCATTATAGCAAAAGGAATCCCCATACCCATTAGCAGCCCCTCTACATTTCTTCCTCCCCTCAGCTCCTGGAATCCACTAATCTACTTTCTGTCTCTATGGATTTGCCTTTTCTGGACACTTCAAATAAGTAGAATAATACAATCTATGACCTTTTGTGTCCGAATTCTTTCATACAACATAATGTTTTAGGGGGTGTTTCATCCATGTAATAACACACAGCAGTACTTCAGCTTTTTCATTGACTAATAATAATCAATTATATGGATACATCACACTTTTTTATCAATTTATCTGCTGAGGGACATTTGGATCCATCCCACTTTTGGGTTATTATGAATGATGCTGCTATGAACACTCATGTATGAGTTTTTTTGTGGACATGTTTTCATTTCTCTTGGGTAGATACCTAGGAGTGGAATTGCTGGGTCATATGGTAATTCTGTGTTTTAACTTTTTTAGAAGCCAACAAACTGCTTCCCATAGCTGTTGTATCATTCAACAATCCTGCCAGCATTGTATGAGGGTTCTATTATAATTTCCTCATATCCTCACCAATACTTGTTATTGTCTGCCTTTTTAATTATAGTGCTAGGCCTTCTTTAATTAAGAGTTTTTGTATCTAGAGCTAGCTTCTACATTAAAACAATACACACACTGAAGTTGCCATACAGTTAACTTCTCAACACTTTGAGACAAGTTATCATTTTGCTTACTTTATGTCCTAGCAAACCAATGAAATGTAAATTGTAGCTCAGTAATTCAAGCTATTTCAAATCAATGTAATTTTCAAGTACTTAAAATGTAACTGAGGATCAGGCTAGCAAGCTTTTCTTATGATATGGATGGAGCTTGGGGCTCAATCACTCTGGGCTTTAAAAAAAAAACTGTTTAGAACAAGGAAGTGAGGGAGTGCTACATGATTAATAAGAGAAACTGCCAATCAAGCCTTTGCTGCAACAAGACTTGAACATATTAACTTCAAAACTCTGATATAGTGAAGGTACATTAGTGATGATGGAAGGAGTCTGATTTTACAGAGCTACTCATTCAAACAAGACTTTTAATTCTTGCATTTTTTTCATCAACTCCAAGTAACTTTTCATTAAATACAAGAGCAGAGAGAAGTCCCCAAAGGTAGGAAGCTTCGATATCTCTAAATGCAAATTCCTAGGGAAAAGAACGAACAGTGAAAGCCCAGAAAGGATTTAAGGGATTATAAAAACAAAACATGCAGCTGGAGACTGACCTCAGAACTGCTAGACTGGTGTGGACAGCTGATAAACAAGAGGATTCAGCTTCCCTCAGGCCCATTGTCTTTAGTATAGAACATGCAGTGTGGAAGCTGAGCCTCTAGAGAAGGTAGACAGTCTGAAGTTGGGCAGTGACTTACTCGATGTGACCCCGCTAGTTAGTGACTCAGGTGGGGATCCAACTCAGATTCTTGACTGAAGTCCAAAATTCTTTCTAGTATTTACATTTTAGTTGCCACCTTTGAATGGATTATTTTTAATTATAAAATTGAATGCTTGCCTTACTTGGCAATTCTGATCTCATACCTGCAGTGACCGTGCCTAAAGAAGATAAATAATAATTTAGTAGCATTCATTAGTAGCCAAAATGTAAACAGAGCTAGACTTCCTGTCTACTGGGAATCTGCAGAAGTAAAAAGGATTTTAAAATATTAATACTGTCATCCATGGAAAGCATTTTATGCCAAAGTAGTGTCCACCAATTTAAATTCTAGGGAGTCTAAGGAACTGACAAATGATGAAATCTTATAGTAAATTAGTATGAGGTTTTGTTTGCTACAATAGAAAGCCATCTTCCAATGTTTTGAATATTGCTACGGGAAAACAAAAACACTTAATGTACACAACCAGCTGGATGCTCTATCACTCATCTGATGGATGGGTAAGGTTTAAACAACAGTTTAATTCACATACCAAATTCAAATATATTCAATTCAAATCGGCACTTCTCAAGAATGCATTTCTTCTAATTGAGAAGCAGCACAAACATCTGTCAAAGTTAATATCTAATGTTAAACAGCACTTTAGTGAAAATGAACATTTTTAAAAAAGAATTAAGAGTTTGGCTTATCAAAGAATCAAGGGGTTTGTGACAGTGCTTGGAAACTACAAGAAAAAAAAAACAGCTGAAAAGAAACAAAACCTTAGATAGTACAAAGCTCATCATAAACAATACAGCATACAATAGAAATCATTTAAGTGCGTCTAGCTAGGTAGCCACTCACTCATTCATTCATTTATTCCTTCACTCTCTAAAACATCAGTGACCTAATCAACCAGTGGAAAGTTACCAAACTGAGAAGGGCTTCATATTACAGGCAATCATTTTTCAGGACAAGGAAGTAATTAAAACCAAAATTAAAAATCCATGTTTGGATAGATGAAGAAATGCAAATCAAGCATATATCAGTCTTAAATAAAACAAACAAAAAAACTCCCAGTTTTTTCATGAGGGGGTTCAATCATCTAGAAATTCTGCCATTCCTATTCTAAGCTTCTGGGACATAATACATATGTGTCATGTCTGAAGTCCAGAGACTTAGAATACTAGAAATATCCATATCTTGTCTTTCACATTAAGTAGCAATTTTGGCTTAGACATAAAACAATACAAAAAGTGATTATTCATCAAACCTAAGGGTAGAAAGGAGTGACAAAGGACACAGTTATGGTTAAGGAAGGAGGGAGGAAATGCTATTTTGGTGATGGCTGTGACACAAAAGGAAACTTTTAATCACAGGACATATGTAAAGTACTACTTAATTGGGAGATTTTTTTTTCTGTTTAGAGTAATAAATACAACCTACTTACTGCTCAATGAACATTAACAGTTACTAATTTTAATATATATTTTAGTGTGATAGGATGGGTGATCAATGGGGAATGGAGGAAAGAACTGAGGAGAGAAAGTAGAAAGGAGGGAAAGAAGAAGAATAAATACAAAGAAATAAAGACGGAGAAAAAGAAAACAAGAAACAGGAAAAGAAAGTGGGAGGAAAAGACCATAAATAAATAGAGACACAAACAAAGGGACAAAGAGAGAAAGCAAAGGAGGAGTGGAAGGGTAAGAGGGAAAGGGAGACACAGTGTGATAGGTCCTGTAAGTCTCCATATATGTTGTTTGGCTCCTATCCTATAATACTCAGGCTTTAGAGTATTATCACCTACTGATTAAAGTTCTTGAATTGCTCTAATTTCGAATTCTTAAAAGCTTCTACTCTCAGTTAGCCACAGCTGCCCATCAGGAGGGAACAATACTCCTCTGGTTTGCATGCTGTGATGACCAGAGCTATATTGTCAAGAAATCTGCCTCCTGGCCACAGTTTTTCACCTCGAAATTAGGAGGAAAGGGTGCGAATTTGACTCAGTGGAGCACAACTAAGACTGGAAAGTACAGGATACATAAAGAAAACAGCTGGCTAAATTTGTAGTGTATATGGCAGGTATTCCTCATTTCTCTCCATATAGTGTCCACATAATGCAGTTTCTGGATTTACTCTATCCTGTGTTGAGAAATGCATTATCAGAAACGGTGTTTTCTTTTAATTATTTTTCTGCTGAAAATGTAAAAATTCTACCATCATAAAATGAAGATAATTTTCTCATTATGATTCAGGTTCATCCTTAAGACTCAATATGACTTTGGGTCATTCATTACTGTACAGTATTAGAACAGTGCTCTCAATGGTCTTGACAAGAAAAATATATCTGTGGTTTTGGAAAACAGATTACAAAATGACCACCAACAATTTCCATCTTGGGAAATTTGAAAATGTGAGATGTCCCTACTTTCAAGAGAATGTAACAAAAAAGCAACCAGACATAGATGTTCATGGTTTCCATCTTGTGTTCTCTGAGTTAGGATGTTATAAAACTAAACTACCTCAAACCAAATTGAATGTAAACTGTATTGCCTTTCTCTTAGAATTCAGAAATCTCTACAGCCCTGACCAAGGTATTATTTCCCATGGCCATCAAAAGCATGTCTTCAAGGTATAACATCAATTCCCAAAGACTTACTGCCCATAACTATAGCTCTTATAAATTCAAAATTGAAGTCAACATTAATAAATACATGAGCACTAGTTCACAGTCCTACAGAACACAGCACAGTAGAATGGTCAAGAGCTTAGATTCTGGAGTCCAACATACTTGAATTTGGATCCTGTCTCCACTGTATACTAGCTGTGTAATACCTGGATAAATCTCTTAACCTGTCCCAGCCTCCATTTCCTCATCTATAAAATGGGCAAAATAATAGTACCTTTCTCACAGAGCTACTGTGGTAAATAAACAAAATAGCACCTGCATAAGCATCTTGCATATACTAGGTACTTAGTAACAAGTGGCCATCAAAGAACTTAGATTGATCATCAGCATATCTGTTAAGTTTATGACCACAGGGCTGCCCCCATATCATGGCTCTGATGAAAGAAAGGGAACCCCAGGACTAAGACTAACCCTTCAACCTTGATGTGAGAGGAACTAAATAAGTTATCTTCTTTAGGAATTAAATGTGGGCATTCCCGTGTATAATGGCTACTTTTCCAGGTTGTTTTTATTTTTTGAGAAGTCTACATTTCCTTTTCTTTAATTGTCAAAATTTTTATTAAGGACCTGTCATATGCCCTTTATTCTGTGAAAAGTCATGGAGGCTATAAGAATAGTACATTATAAAATAATATATGGATATATGTAAAAGACTTATTAAAATAACATACAATAGGATGCTGACAGAAATGGTCAGACAAGGTTAACATCTTTTCTGGAAGGATCTGTTTTATACTCTCTGCCACTGGTTTACAAGTTACCAAGTGATCCAGAATTGTAGGTCAATTTATAGAAATTAAATGTATATACTATTTTTTTTTCTAGTACTGCATGAAGTAATGTCCTTCTTCACCAAGAAGTTCCATTATCTTGCAGGCATGCATTCATATGCTGCTTTGTAACTTTCTTAGTTTTCCTGAACTAGATTTTTAAAAATCCCCAGGGCAGGGATTGGTCTTTTACTTCCATACAAGAAATGTTTACCCAGAAATGTGGTTCCCTGAATAATGTTCAATTTGTTTTCAATGGATTTAGATATATTATTCTCTACCCTACAATTTTTAGGAAAACAAAACAGAAGAAAAACTCTCTAAGCAGCTGACACAGAATGAGAGATAAGATGTTCTGTGCTTCCCTCATCTAAACTAGTGGTCTCCAAACTGTTTTTACTGAGCATTCTTAGCCGTAAAAAAATTTGGCACATATCCACATTATGTATATTTATTTATAAGGTATATACATGTAATACTATCACTAGCTAATTATACAAAGCACAATATACTTAGAGTAAGCTTTGTTGTTAAAGACAGCAGGTATGAATACATATTTCAAATAATGTTCTTGATAATCTCTTATTTTTTGGCTGCTTTCTTGTCAGGCCTGATTAGATTATCTTCATTTTTACTTTATGGCTTGTCCAGCCATGTTTAGAGGTAACTTGTAGAAGTGTCAGCTAGCTCCACCATTTTCTCATCATTGCCTTGTGCTTATTATTACTGTTATCGTGAATCCATTTTTCCTTTGTAGGCATCTTAAGCCACTTGTGCATCTGGCATGGGTTACTTTATCTAACTTTATCTAACCTATGAATAATGGTCAAATGGCTTAAGATGATTCCTGCAAAGAAACCACAGGTTGAAGATAATACCAAGAACCATGAATCTACTTAACCAGGCACATGTAAACTGAAATATGTTGCAATATGCTGAAGTGAATGAAAGGAGTGTGCCAGTATCAACTGTCATCAAATCAGGAATTTCTCATGCTGGCCTCAGGAAAATGTGACAGTGACACTCTGACACAAACCCAATGAGAGCATTGGGGTCAATCCATACATTAAATATTAATAGAGTTTAAGTACTTTCTTACATTTTAGATTAAAAGATTAGAAAATTTTATTTCTAATCTTTTCTTCTTACTCTACAGTGGATCCTCTGGGTGACTGCTAATCTAAAGCTCTTAAGTTCTCGGAGATGGATTCTAATATGCTTAGACATGACACTATAAACAAGAACAGCTTCAAATACAAAACAGCCAGTATCTTTTGAGCACCTCAAAACAACCCCGTTTTGTAGATGAGGAGACTGAGGTTCAGTGAGATTAAGCAATTTGCCAAGCATCATAAAAAGAGGTTAAGAGAGTTGATATCTGAACCCAGGGCTGCCTGTCTCTTAACGGCCATTTCCTCTTCACAGTACTGCTTCTAGAATGTTAGCAACCAACATAATATATACACATTTATTCAGTTTTAAGGAATGTTTCCCCAATTAATGCTGCTTCTCCTGAGGTTTAACTGAATGCTTTAGGTGTAAGTGTGAGCAGCTTCTGAAACTAAGATAAACGGTACTCTTTTAAATGAAAGTATTAGCTTGTTTTTGTTCTCTTCTTTCTCCATTTTGATCTTGGTGATTCAGAACTGCTGCCATTGAAAAACATCTGTTTTATCTAAATTTAATAAGCCCTATTAGTGGGATACTAAGCCTTCCCTTATTCTGAAGCCTTTCCACAATTTGAAATTTAATCTGTTGGAAGTCATAATAGCGTTACCAAAGTACTAGTTTTGGACCTATTGAGGCTGGCAGGCCTGTTTCTGATTTTTAACTTTGCTTTTCCAACCTGAATGAATAAGCTCTCTCATACTCACCACAAGAGTTATGGATTTTTTTTTCCTTCCCTCTTTCCATGGAAATCAAATCTATAAATTGAACTCTTAAACTGCAAAACATATGTTGTCACTCTAACTTATGTGCCACGTTAGGGTGATTCAGTCTTACCCATTGGTTTTCTGTCCTTTCTAAAACTATCACCAATCCTAGATAGTATAGGTCTGCTGAGAGCTATACTGGTTCTTACTGTGTGGCCTATGATTTTCACTGATGGGGAACTGAAGGTAACAAAGGAAAAACGTTTAGTCAGTCTTACAGATGAGGTGCAAAGTAAATTTATCCAGTCGGTCATGCTGAGGAAAAGAGACAGAGACATCCAGCCCTCCTACTGCCTCACTGTGATATTTTTATTTTCCTTCTTTTCTTCTCCTCCCTCACCTTCTGGATATTTCCCTCTTTTCTTCACTCTTTCTATCCTAGTAAGGAAGCAAGAATAGTAAACTATGGCAAGAAGGAGATGAAAGAAAAGCATGGGGGTAAGAGGAAAGATGAGAACCCTAAGACAAAGGCTTACAGCTGTTGCCTTCACTGGACAAGTGTAAGACACCAGTGTGCAAGGCAGCCATGTGTTGTCATGTTCTGCCATTGGGTCAGGATGGCCCATTCCCTTTCACATTGGTTTTAATGTTCTATTTTAGCCTTCAGGGAATAGAATGTGTATAGAAAAGGGTACACGATCCACTATGCATTTATTTCTAGGATTTTTAAAGTTAAAAACCTTAAAAGCAGAAGGCCAGTTGGGAAAAACAGTCCAGTGCCTCATTCCCTAGCAGCCTAAATGCTTAACCAGGCAAAGGTTATCAGGTGAGTTTCTTGACTTCCATACTTTCCAATCACATGTTTTCCTATAATGAAGCATAATTACATGTCTGTTTTAAGGCCTGTGTAACTTGCATTACATTGATTTAAACAGAACTATTTTAATTTTTATTACTATGTGATATCTTTGAAAGATACGTTTCCTTCAAATCACTCATATCATCTTCATTTTTATGATTCTTCATAGTTTTCAAAGGGTTTTCACATCTTTCATTCTAGGTGACCCTCCAAACATCCCCATAAAGTAGAAAGAGGTAATGCTACATTATATCAGAAACCATAATAGGTGTCATCCAATAATAAGGCCTCTATAATCATAGAGTCAACAAATGTAGCAGCTACCAGCACTCAGAGATCATCTAGTCCATACCCTACATTTGCTATTTGGGGGAACCAGAGCACAAAGTGATGAGTTCAAAGTCACACAGCTACTGCATAGCAGAGTTGGGACTACATGCTACATCTCCTGACTTTCCTTGTTCCCCATCCACTGATCGTTCCATTATTCTTTCTTATATTTGTTGACTGAATCTGTCCTAATCTAGTAACACTCGAGAACAGATGTTCAAGGAGCAAAGAAAAATGTGATGTGGAAGGCACCAGGGAATAGTGGCAACGATCAGCAGTGAGCTTCCCACGCAGACTCTAGAAACTGAGCAGATAAGGGTAGAGGAGATTCAACATTGTTAGGATGGCAAATGCGGTCTGCACCACGGCCCTCCTCTCCATTTCTAACCAATCCCCCCTCACTTTATTCTTACACACTCCTAAGTAGGTGTAGTGCTCTCCTCATCATTGCTGTTGCTCTTCTTACTTTTAAATCTATCCATTATGTCTCATTATTTCTCCCTACCTGCTGAGCTTGTATAATGACTACAGAAAAGTTATACATTTTTTTTTAAATAGGGTATTTAATTCCTTTTTATCTAGCTCTAAAAACTAGGGAATCTGTCCCTATTGTAAATGTCACTGTATGTTCTGGTAGTATGTGTTTAAACATGTCAGACTCTAAGCTGGTCAGGGCAAGATAACCTTACACCCATTTTCCAGTACAAAGCACAATACCAGATTCAGCATGTGACAACTGTGGTTCTTATTGTACTGCTAAAGCTCTTAGACTTCCAACCTACCTTCCAGTATCTTCACTTGGAACAGATTTTACTTTGTTCCTTTCAATAAATGTTAAAATGAGCCTGATCAAACAAAAAAAGGATATTTTAACTCCCCATTCCTATTTGGTTTGAATCTTGATAAACCTAATTTTCAAAGCAAAGAAAAAATTTACTTGTATAATTTTCCATTCTATTACTGTTAAAAATCACTTAATGCTCCCATTGAAAAGGTCCTACTTTGATTTTGTTTCCATGAGACAAGCAAATGGCGTAATAAAATATGTTGGAAAAGCTTCACAATATGCTGCTGAAATGACAATTGCTGAATCTGTGCTACAGTACATATTAGAAAAACCAAAATGGATATTAAAAGGAAACAGCATCATTTGGGGATGGAAAAAATGCAATGGATAAAAGCCATGCCATTTAAATTATAGTCATGTGACAATAGCTCTATCCCTTACGGCAGTAAATTTGCCATGAATAAATGGCAGTCCTAATGATTACTGATGAAAGAATGTCTATGAATGTGAATTAATTTAGCAAATATTTATTGAGTGTCTGTTATGTGTCAAACACAAGTATACACACAGTGGCGTAGTGTGTTCAATTGCAGTCCTGCAGAACAGCTTGCTTTATAGACATTTTCCTACACTACCACAATATGACTGGCATTCAGGAGAGCAACTCAGAGCACATAATGATAAGTCAAATCTCATAAACTAAGTCACATTTTCGAGATGTAAAAAGAAAATAGAGGAGGGCATCTAAACTCACAAGGCCTTATAAAATTTAAGTTTATGTATACTACTCTATTTGTAGAAAATCTGCCAGGCTATGCAAAACCCTACAGAAACACAAATTTAAAAGTACATTTTGACTCTTTATACTCATGTATGTTTTGTATGTGAAACTTTCAATCATAAGCTCCATGAGTATGGAACTGTGCTCATATTTTCTCACCACTGTAGACCCAGAGCCTACCATTCAGAAGCTGGTAAGTAAACTTTTAATGAGTGGAAGAAAGAATATAGGAAGACAGTCTCATATTTAATAAATGTTTATTAGCAATAGAATAAACATTAAATAGTCCTACTGGTTATAGTTTATTAAACATTCAATGTTCCCCTATACTCTAAATATCCTTTTATTCATCAACTTAAAAACTGTCCCAAGTGTGTTTTCTCCATGTTTAATATCTATTAAATGCTATTCATTTAGAAGGCATAAGTGGTCATTGTGGTCTTTAAGTTAGATTAATGTGCATTCACAATACAGCACCATTTGGCCATATTGTTCTATCTAAAATTCACATACTGCATAAATAGATAATCTACTTCCATGATAGAATTAGAATCACTTCAATCTCATAGCAAACCACCACTCCCCTCCAAAAACATAGATGCTTTGCATCTTGAAGCAGCAGAGTGGCCTTTTATGTTTGTGGGGGTGATTATTACTATTTTGTAGATTAAAACACATTGGGAGCCATATTACTGGTCTATTTTTATGCCTCTCACACCTTCTTATAAAGAAACTTCTTATGTACTAGATGAATCACAAGTCGGCAAGGCCATAGAAAAAAGAAGTGTGAGATAACAGCTTCTCTAAATGAACATGGGCCTAAAGGAAATCAGACATCAGTTCACAAATTGAAAAAAAAATCCTTTTAAAAAATTCTCAGCCCACTCTTCCGGTTCTCTGTGGGATTTCAGGTGAGTAAGCATCCAAGGGGGAAAGGGAACTTGTTGAAAATCAACTCTGTGAAGCAAGGGGAATGAACTAGTAGGAGAAGGCCTGACTCTGCAAAGACAAGTGGACGTCTGGTGGGGCTGTCAGAATGCTTGTCAACTCAGAGGTTCTTACACCTTACCAGGTTCAAGTACTAGTATGCATTAGCCACACTCTCTCAATCACATTAAGCTCTAAAATTCCCAGGTCTGCTTTGCCTTTTACAAGGAACAACAGTGGTTTAGAACACGGTTCAGAGCCTGCTTCACAAATCTGAGAAACCTTAGGTTATAGCACCTCATTTTCCTTTGCTGCTGCAATGTCCTCTCCCTCCCCCATGTAACTAAAAGTCCCTTCTTAGACTTTGGTAAACAACATTAAGGAAACTGAGGGAATATTTTCTGTGGACTTAACTTTCCTGGAAATAATTATCAGTGATGGAAAACAAACTCTTCATAACAGAATAAAACGTCATTAATTTGAGTTCCACAAATTCAAAATGTGTGCTAATTTAAACAGACCTAGGCTGACTGGAAAAGGATCTACACTAAGAAAATCAACTTTGTAATTAAGGTTATAACAGAAGTACAGAACTTGCTGAAAGGGAAACTATTTTCAGGACTTAGAGAGTTAACCATCTACGTGCTCAGTAATATCATAATTACAAATCTTTGTGTATATGACAAAGCATGCTTCTGGAAGACTTCTACTTGACAACACTCTGTTGGCCCATTTTGAGTTAATCTGTGTCACTAAAACAAGCAAAACCATTTTAAAAATAATTATTTCATTCATTCTTTACTGATCATAATGGACATCCTGCAATTATTTTGAATTTGGGAGCTTTCACTTTCACTTTGGTGTAACTGGCTACTCACCTACAGTCGTGTTCATACTCAAGACCTCCAAGTCCAAGTCTAACCATAGAGGTCACTAATAACTGAATTAGAAATAGGGTCCAAGCCTCCTGAATTCAATCACTTACTGTCTGACCTAAAGAAGTTACAATCTTTTCAAACCTTGGGTTACATTTAATTGTAAAATAGGAAGAGGAGGGGAAAAAAGCTTATATCCCTGATGTTACCGACCTATACACCAGAACAAACAAAGGGCAAAGAAACAATGTCCTTGGGAAACCTATATGTTAAGTATGAAATAGTCAATATGAAACAATTATCAAATGAAAAAGTACCATCACAGTCCAAAGGAAGCATTTCTGGAGATTGTTACTCCTTATACCTCCATACTGGCTCTCATTTCACTAGCACAGGGTAGTCCTCCAGCTCCTCACATCCATTCTTTCTGTAAGCATGGCTTGCTCACTGCCATAGAGGTCTAGTTACCTTGTCACATGAATAGGTCCACTCTGTTTATATCGTAGGCTCCTGGATTCATACAGGTTTTCCTTAACCACAAGACACACAGAACTAGTGCATCATGGATGGGTACTCTATCAACCTTGCTTGGTTTGAGGTGATAAGACTCCTTTTCATATACAGAATTGTAAATCAGAGCAATAAGATTATTTAAAAAATGGCTCCAAGAGTTCCAGTTTGTATAGAAACCTTGAATATACCAAAACCAGCCAATGTGTTTGCTTATGAAAACTTGTCACAAAAAATTGACAGGTATCCCACAAGTATACTGAATAAAATCACCATAGGTCAATATTCCCACAGAAGTGAAGTGCTAGCCAATAAATTTTGTAGGGAAAAATATTCTTCAGAATGGTTTTGAGCAGGAAAGCTTATCCTTTCTTCCAAAACATGTCTCTGTCTACTAGGTTGATTATCTATGTCATTTCTGTATCATCATTATTAATTGAGAGGAACAAGAGAGTCCAGAGTCCAAAAATCTACAACTGGACACCATAAGCTTTTGACTCTTTTAAAATGAGAATTTTACTTCTCAGATTATGCCTGGATTAAGCAACTATTTAAGGCAGTCAGCAAACACCAGACACAAAACAACTGCTGAGCAAAGTGAGGCAGCTCGGAGTTATTCAGGTTTGGGAGGGCTTTCTTATGGAAATGTGAAAGGCATAATCCATACCTGGATGAAACTAAATGCTGACTATAAATTTTCTAAATAAATATTAAGAAATAAATGGTGTCTAATTCAAATTGGACACTTGTCTGAAATGTTGTCCCTACATAATGGTAAACTATTACAATATATTGATATTGAAATAAATGTTTGCAATCTTTTATTTGAAAATGATTTTTGACAATGTGTACAATAGCAACCACCTTGTCATTTTCATTAAATTTCAAGGCTTCTCTTCCTTTCAGAAAAATATGACATCTGTACCTAAGAAACCATCTAAATCATCTTGTGGTACTAGCTGGCCATGAACAGTGCTCAAAATTTAACAACCCCAGCTGATACCTGCAAATATTATTTTCTTTGTTAATGGAAATTAAGCACTAGGGCTTGGATTCTTTGGCTCCAGGAAACTGACCCCACAGGAAACTTTGAGAGTTTAGGCTAAGTCAAGGGAGCCAAAGTGTTATGAGGCACTCCTATACACATTTCGGGGGATCCCCTGTCTAGGATTACACCAGTTTGAGATTTTCAGAGTTAGGACATCACTCAGCTACAATATAAAAACAACTCTTGTAAATTGGAATCATATTCACACAACATCTGGAAAGTTCCCCAAAGGAGAAAACATTACCCAAAAGTATTGCTAAATAAATGGAAGAGAATATGCTGACTTTTATCATAATGTAAAATTCAGTCAGTTTCCATTGTCCTAGATAACTCAACAGATGTGCTGTTTACCTTTAAGGAAGCCTGGAATCTATCTTAGTTCTGTCTTGAAACCCAGACATTCTTAGGTAATAAGTACAGATATTTAAATTCCGTAACAACCACCCAGTGTTTACAAACATTTATTTCTTTATAGATGTCTCATCCACAAAATGTATATTTGGTTAGAAAGAGGAATTTTGAGGGTTCAGCTGTGTTTTAACAAATGTCACAACATCAATGTTTCTTCCAGCAAGTGACAGGCTATAAAAATTACCTTTTATTTTCTAAGTGTTGCTTTATGGCATAGGTTAGAAGAAGATAATGATATCAAGGGTTTTGGTCCTCTATATTCTTTTTGTATAAAATGTTAAATAATAATACTAATATAATAATATATTAGATAATATACTCCATTCTCACTACGTACTATATGCTGAAAGGAAACAATTCTTAATTTTTAAAAATCTCCAATATTCAAATTCAGAAAAAATATACCCTAAAATTAAAGTCAAAATTACTTTGACATTACAATGATTCTTTTACAAGCAATGGGTCCAACGTGTACCTCTTCCTGTGTTGCTTATTTATTTTTTTATTATCATTTTTAATTGTGTCATCTCCCCATCACATATGGAGGAAACTTTGAAGCTATCCTCAACTCTTCCCTTTACCTTGCTCCCCACATACAGTCTCATTTTGTTGTTATTGCCACACCTCTGTTATGTATCTCTTTATAGCCTTCCTGCTACTAATCTAATTCAAGCCTGCAGCATCTCTCATTTGGAATATTTAAAATTAGTCTCCTAACTGGTCTGTCTCTCATCTTTATCCTTTCCTTTCCATTCTATATACAAGCAGCCAGAGTCATCTCTGATGACCTTTTTACTCTGCTTAAAATCTTTTAATAGCAATTCAATGACTTAAAAAAAAATCTTGCCCCAGTCTATCATTCTCACCCGCTGTCCTTGCTAGAGCTCAAGTCACACGCAGGGTTACTTACAGTTCTCCCCCAAACAACATCCAATGTTCTGTTTCCTTGCATTTGGCTCAGAAAGTTTTTTGGACACATAATGCATACCTTCTCCACAGCCTCACTTTTGAATGTTGAATCTGAGTTTTAAATGTCCACAGAGGTTCAGCTGAAATGTCAGTTCTTCTGTAAACCTTTTCTCAGTCTATCCAACAAAGAGCTAATTTCTCTGACTTCCAGTAGTGCTATTTATACATCTAAAGTGGCACTTATTACATTCTTCCTTACAGTTCTTTTGTGTACATGTTGATCTCCCTTATAAGACTATAAGCTCGACGGCGGATATTATGTACTGTTCATCTTTGGAGCTCCACAGTGCCTAGTGCAGTAACTTGCTCAGAGTTAAGGGATCAACAAATGTGGAGCTGAACTCAATAAACCTCATTTCAGTCTGATATAATTAAGAAACAAGACTGTCAGAATTTATAATAAATTCTATCTTTAACAACAGCTGTGTTTTTATAATTGCTGCTTATTTAGAGAAAATACTGAATGCATCTTTCAATCAAGCTTTAAAACTATGGTGACTATTCTAAGTTTGAATTACCTTATTGTGAAAATAAGTAGAAGAGCAAGAACACTGAAATCTGTAGTAAAATAATGCCAGCGAACAAAGACCTTTTACTATAGATTCAGCTGTATAACTTCAACCAGTACATCGTAAAGGCAGTCTTTTTTTTTTTTTATCCCAGAATATAAAAAGGGCAATATTAAGCACATTAATGAAAACTAGTTAGGAGACACTGGGTAGGGCCTTGGTTCTCAAGCAGTAATTGCTCCTTGCTGCAGCTGGGTTTGGATGTTCTCCCATGAAAGGGCTGAGGAGATTTGATCCCACTTAATTTCCAAGTCTGACAAAATCACAACTTGGAAGTGGCCTGACTACTGGCAATTGTTAAGCACAGTAAATCCCTTCTCCTTCTGTAACCCCCTCAAATGTCCTGCTTTTTTACACCAGATGTTTTGTTGAAATTAACACATTCCTATCAAATGCATATCAAAAGGACTTCTTTCCTTTTCACTGCAACTGAACTTTATTATATTGAGCATTCTATTTAATCCCCACGCATTTATTCATTAGGTGGACAATTATGTCCGTAGTAGTTCTTGCAGAGGGAATGACAAAGCAAGTCAGGCTCAGAATAGGGTGGGATCCATTCTGGAACAAATATTCCTACATTTGATAATTGCAGACAGGAGCCTTTAGAGGCCACATCTCTTAAAAGGTCTTTTTTTTTTAACTTGCTAAATATAATGATGACCATGTTGTCACAATCTCTAGCTCAAATCTTCCTTGGAAAAAGGGGGTGAAGTAGAATTTTGTTGAATTCAAGTTTTATTTCTATGTCAACACAGCTTCTCTATGTGGTTTCATCCATTAACAGAATCAAGCACAATTAACTATGTAGATATTAATAAATGGCACAATATGAAGAAGTGACCTGGGATTGCTCACCTGAAACTTTGACCCCCATCCTACCCCAGAGTGTTTGGCCATCACAGAAAGATCTTCTCTGACAAACCATCACCCACTCACGCAACGTTTTTAAGATAAGGAACTACAAGTAAAGCTTCACAGAAATGCCCATCTCTCTCATGAGGATTTAAAAAAATACAGGGAGTTCCCTGATGGTGTAGTGGCTTAAGGCTTCGGCATTGGTGCTGTCAGCGCTGCGGCCTGGGTTCGATTCCCAGTCAGGGAGCTACTCACATACCAAAAAAAAACAAAAAAACAAAAAGCAAACAAACAAACAAACAAAAAAACCATACATGGACATTTCATAAAATGTCTTTCATGAAACAATTCCAGTAAGCAGCTTTTTGGCACAAAACACTTATAATCTGTAACTGTGTGCTATAGGCAATATATAGGACATTAAATGTCACCCTCATTTCTTCAGGCTATTCTGTTTCTCATTCAGGTCATTTGTAGAATTAACATACATATATTGGTTTTTCCATGGTAGCACATTTTAAACTTTTATTTCAATAGTTTCATTTTTATAATAGCAAAACTTAACGGCTGCAACTAGAATATCAAAATATTTTGTCTATCTAAAGTCTCCCATAAGAATTAAGTGTTCCCACCCTTTATGAAATCATAATTGATGCTTTTATAAAGCAAATAATGAGTAAAAACTCCTCTATCTAATATTATAAATAGGAAACAAAATACAGGTATGTCTCTCCTTAGGTTATGTCCAGTTTCCTAAAAATGAAAGTAAATGGCCTTGGCAAATTATTTTCCTGAGGGAGTTCCCTGATGGTGTAGTGGCTTAAGGCTTCGGCGTTGGCGCTGTCAGCGCTGCGGCCCGGGTTCGATTCCCAGCCAGGGAGCTACCCACATACCAAAAAAGCAAAAGAAAAAAAAAATTATTTTCCTGAGATTTACACTTCCAGAGATGCTTTAATCCTCATTTCGCACTTCCCTTGCACAGGCTGTGGCTCCTAATCCTTTCTTTAATTGCCTTACTCACCTAGTAAACAAATACTTCAACATACTAAGGGAAACTCACTCTCAAATTCAGACATTTATTTTGATTTATGCCTAATCCCCCACAGCTACTTAAAGGATGCAAAGATGTGAAAATTTTAGCACAGGTCCTCAAGGGACTACCAATCTAAGTAGGAAAGACAGTCATGTAAGAAATGGTGTACACTGCAAGAAAAGATAAAGCAAGTGCCATAACAGGCACCAGCAGTGTGTAATGTGCACAGAAAGGAAGAAGCAGTGACTATGGGGGTATGGGGAAATCCCTAGGTGAATCCTTTGGGAAACAGAAGAAGAAATTTATAATGTGAAACTGAGCATTTACTGATTCATTCTGCTATTTGGTAGAATCTGTGCTCTATCAGACCCTATCACCCTCTCCTCCCACCTCTTTGGCCTATGATGTAAGCCTACAAATGACATTAAGTGCATTGTTTAGCTTCAGCAACATCCCAAAGATTAAAACTGTTACCAATTTCTAGGCTACCATCTCCCCCCATTTGCTGATATCTCTTCTACTGCATCATTAATTGGCCAGGTTGTCATGATGAATCTCTGGTATGTAGGACTTGAATATGTGAAATGACAACTTCTTATGCAGGTAAAATTCTTGGAAATCCTATTGAAAAACATTTGACATGGACAATATACCAAGCAATATTGCCAATAATTTTATAAAAATTTATAGGCAGTGTATGAATAAAAACTTTCAAAGGTGTTTTATTTACCTATCCTGGAAACAGACTTCCAATAATGTATTATTTGTTTCAGATAAAGTTTTTAAATGGATCAGGGCAAAAAGAGACGATATTCACTATACAATTAAAAATACATTTTAAAAATCTTCTGTGTTTTTCAAATACTCAGATCCTCAAATCCAGGTGGCAGTAAGAAAGAGACACTATCTGGACAATTTTATTATATTTTTAAAACTCTATGATTATAAGAAATCTAAGTATGATAAAATGGACATTGTCCATGTTCAAATATATACAATTCCTTCCTGATTTTTTTTTATTTCAATGGGGAAAAATGTTAGTCATAAATACGAGGGCTGTCCAGAAACATCCAGCCATGTAATATGAAAAATAGAGGCATTTACAGCTGGATTTTTTTCCGGACAGCCCTTGTATATTTTTCTTCCATTTACAAGTATATAGATGTTTCTTGCTTAATAAGTTGCCGTAAGGAACTCCAAACTGTAAAAATCTAAACTAAGGCAATAAATTTGATCTAAATTACCTGGAAATTTGGAATTTGTTTCCTTAATTATAATTTCTAAGGATCAGACTAACTTCTTATCTAGAAAATGATGTCTTCCTTTTGACCAGTTGTAGAGTAGAGCAGGGCTTTTCTCTACAGTTCCTTTGTGGTAAAGCCTTCCTGAAGCCAACCAAAAGTCATACAACAGTTCCCACTTATCTGTGGGAGGTATATTCCAAGATGCCCAGTGGATGCTTGAAACGAGAAATAGTACTGATTTCTATATATACTATGGTTCTTTTCCCCACACATATCTTTTCCCTTAAAGGAAGCACTTGATAGTATCTCTTTGGCATATCTGAACTGCCAGCATCATTACTCTTGTGCTTTGGGGCCACTGTTAAGTAAATCAGGGTGACTTGAACACAAGCACTGCTATACCGTGTCAGTCAATCTAGTAACAGAAACAGCTACTAAGTTACCAACAGGTGGGGAGCATCTGTAGCACAGAGACTCGGGACAAAGGGGATGACTCACGACCCAGGTGGGATGGAGCGGGACTGCATGAGATTTCATCATGCTACTCAGAATGGCAGGCAACTTAAAACTCATGAATTGTTTGTTTATGGAATTTTCCATTTAATATTTTCAGACTGTGGTTGACTGCAGGTAACTGAAACCACAGAAAGCAAAACTGTGGATAAAGGTGGGGGCTACTGCAGTAGATTTCAGAGTGTTATAACTAGCTAGAAACCTGAAGTATGAACTAGTATTTCATATAAACCTGCTGGTGTTAAATGCAAATGTTACACAGGGGAAAAAAAATCAAAGCTTGGGGAGTATATTTCCCTAAGAAAATGATCAATTCTAAGGGACCTCAGGAGTTCAGAATATCAGATTAGACTGAGCGGGTAGCTGTGAAGAAAAAAGGCACATGAGGGAGACAGTGTGCTCAGGATTCTAAAAGGAAAAAGAACCCAGAATTTGAGTAAGACTGAAATTAACAGAGGTAGGTCTAAGGGAGATTTTGAAATAATGAGTTAAGAAAGTGAGTGCCCAAAAGTTATTCAATGGTTGTGTGTTTTTTCTGTGAGCCATGAGCAGGGTATACCAGCTGAGTTAGTAAGACATGTAGGTTTCAATAAGGGGTCAGCTAAAATTGTTATGGAGGGGTAGATGGGAGTCAATTGTAAAGTTGTGTATCTTACCACTCCTAAACTTCTAAAGACTTAGACATTACTCAGAGCATAAGTTAAACCAGTGCTGGTTACTATGGCTTTCTATAAAGAATATAGTGCTAAATACAAATGATCTTTGATTTCTGGCACTTCAATTAAAGCTATGTAGTAACTAGAGTTGCGACAGTGGGTTTAGAGGTGTTTGAAAATAAAAGGGCTACTTAAACTGGTAGTCGGTTCCAAGTCAGGAGAGATTCAGATAGAAGTTAGATGCACATTTCTTGTGAGATTTTAAAAGAGATTAAAGCGTCTGATAGGGGTTGGATGACTTCTAAGGATTCCTTCCAGCTCTATGGTTCTATAATGAGCATCAATTCACATTGTCCTTCTTCAATCACTTATAGCCCTCATAACAAGAAATCAACATTCTGTTAATATGCTTTCTAAAGTGTTCTGAATAAGGAACCCTCTCCCCTGACTCAGTCTAACTCCAGCTGGCTTTGAACTACTTCCTCTCACTACCAAACAGCATCAGAAACTTCTACAGGCTCAAGTACCCTGGCAGCAAGAAAAGGTGACAAACCTAAGCTAACAGAAGGAGACAGAAAGGGATGACAGTAGAAATGGTTGTCAGGATCAAGTAAAGTTACCACAAAGTGATGGGACTGGTTTCTGTTTATTTGTTTTGATATGGCTTGGTAAACTACTGCTGATGGCAATTTCCAAAGAGAGAGACAAACATGTAAAGTTAAACACTACAATCCAGTGTGTTAAGTGTTATAATAGAGCCCCGAACAAAGTGCTGTGAAAACACAGAGAAGGACCAATTTGTCTGGGGAACACCACGCAAAGACCAGAGAGGAAGTAATGAGCAAGCTGAGTCTTGAAGGGTGAGTAGGAGTTGACTGGGTGGAAATGGAAAGGTGTGTGGCTGGCAGAGAAAAAAATGTTCAAAGCCAAAGAGACATGAAAGACTATATTTGGGAAGTGGTGAATTATTGTGTATGGCTGGAGTGTGGAGTTAGGGCCTCACATGCTCTCCTTCTTAAGGATAGGAGAAGGAGTTGGGGGGAGAGGCAAGGACAGAGCATGATGGAATCCTGTAGAATATTACCTTTACTGTGGGTGAAAAAGAGGTTGTGAAATGACTTTGGTTTTTACTCTAGGCAAGATGGGTAGACATGGAGGAGCATTTCTCATCTCAGGTATAAGGATTAACAATAACAGAGGAGTGTTTAGTCATGCCAAGTTGTACCCAACTTGGCTAATGGAGTAAGTGTGCTGCTCTTAGCAATAATAAAAGCAACAAAGAGAAAGATGCAACAGTATGGGGGGGGCACATGTGCTTAGACAACAGATGCATACCTTAGTGAGCTGATACATAAGGCACAGGTGCATCTCAGCACACCATTGATGAAAACTTTGAAATGCAGCCTTTAAAAAATGTACTTGTAAAAAGAGCAATGACATTTTCTAAGATGCATTTTCAAATTTGCGAGTTTAACATAGTCATCTTTTCACCACTGAAGGACTTCAGAGTTGCTTCAGCTGTAAATGTGATGACTCTCATTCCCAGGCACTACTCTTTATTAGAAGTGGAAACTCAGGAAAGAGGAATTAATAAACAATTACTCCTCTGAGGCCAGAGGTCCAACCAGAATCTTCCATTTGTTCATAGCATTTTCAGGCCTGTTAAAAGCCAACTTGGGTTCTCAGTTCCACTGCTACTCCAAAAGGGCTTTTCTTTTTTTTTTTTTTCATGGTCTCATTGGCTCTCTTCAGAAGCTTTTGAAAATAAATTAATATTTTAAAATATTCTCATATTTTTATTTTGAATTCAAAGCCATTATTACTAGAATTATTAACTATTCTAAAGATTGTTAAATTTTGGGTACTCCAAATGCAGCATGTTTCATATGCTGAGTAGAGGCTGAAGCTTTAGTTGTGGTACTGAATCATCCACATGCTCTTGTCTGAGCCCCTTATAATCAACTGCTTAGGGTCTAAGGTACAGACTGTGATAGGAGCCAAACAAAGTGGCCCAAGTGGGGACTGAACCCATGACTTCATTAGTAGCATATGTCTAACCAGCAATACGTGTTTATCTACTGCCTTTCATTTGCAACACAATTCCATGCATTTCAAAGGCTTAGCAGACTTTTCTAGACCTAGGTAACCAAACCAATCCCCCTTAGCCAGGGACCAACAGAAGGTCCTCTTAGAAGAATGGCTTAGGTTTAAAGCAGCCTGAAGAATGAAAAAGAGATTCTCTTTCTGCTCATTCTCACTCAGTGAAGTGGCAACAGTTGGAACCTTTTAAATCAGCTTTGTGGAACATATAAAGCAGTCCTGAAAGTAGCTGGGAACAGCAATAGGAAGTTGAATTCTGGGCAATCCCTTTAATTAAAGCTTCAGAAGAATTTATTTTATGGAATTTTCTAATCTTTTCTTTTATCACTAAGAAGGACATAAAAGTTGGCATTTCACTGTATAAATTTGAAAATTAGGGGTAAAAATGTTATTAGACAATAATAGGCTAATCTAATTTGAATGATGAAGCCTATAGCTTATATTTATTTACAGGATAATTTTGCAAGCAGAAATAAAATTATAATTTTTTTTCTGAACATGAAAGTGTTAATCTATATGAATCTAATGTATTTTCTTCATTTTTAAGTTTTAAACTACTGAAAATACACATTTGATATTAACAATAATTAGAGATCTATTCTCAATAGAATGTATAAGATATCACTTTCACCTTTAAAAAATTTTAGGAACTATGAAATTGTTATGCCAATAGAACTTTTAAAAGAGTTTCCATTTGTCCATATCTATTTTATTTGTTATCTAGTATGGGTTTTCAATTTTTGTTAAGAAGCAGCTCAAATAATGTACCTCCTTAGAACAGGCATTTTACATGTTTGCTTTCTATTTAAAAAGTGAGAGGAAATGTTTAAAAAATCTTTAAGTTGTTTCTAAGACAAAAATATTTATAATGCAAGATAAAGGTCTAAGAAGGGTTTAGCCTTTAAAGAATATGAAATTGTTACCAATAATGAAAAGGAAAATATTCCAAGGACAACTTTTTTGAATATTCACTTTTGAGGTAGTTTAAAGTTTGAGGGAAGCAGACCACTGAGAAGGGCTTTGTTTATTTGCCTTTTAAGGAAATCTTTTTTAAAATGTATTTTTTATGCTCACAAAATAACTAAAAATGTAATATTAAATTGATGCACAAAACCTCAACATTAAAGTACTCTACTTACTAGCAACATTGTCCCCTAGTAGAAGTAAGAGCATTTTATTAACATGATGTTCTAGACAGGAATAATCACCTCAAGTATACATTGGTATAAGCATCTTATTCTTCCAGAACCCTGAAACACAAATCTGTTATCTTGCTTGTTCAGGTCCTAATGACTCAAATACTTCACACACTTATACATATACTCTATTTTTATTATGTAAATATTCAGACAAAAGTAAATATGTTGTTAAATGCCTACAGTATGATTTTAGACCACATCTAATATAATAATGATTTCATACGATAGTTGTATTCTATCTTTACCACCTCAGTCTTTCATCTTAAAAAAGGAAAACTATCTCAAGCAATGATTTTCAGGAAAAGAAATAGATATCAGTTTACTATAATGAAACAAAATATGAATTAATTTTAATGGGATGAAAAGAAACCAGAATTCAAAGTTATTAACTTTTCAATTTCTGCATTTGCCAAACATCAGGGCAATAATCCCAACTGGTTCTAGCTACTCTTTGGTGAACTCTGTGTGTGTACACAATCTTTTAAGTGTACTCTATTTCTGAGGTTTTCATTTTTTCCATAGCAAGTTCCTTTTCCTCTTCAAAATACGTTAGTAATCTCCCAAAATACTCAATGCCTTGTATGTGGTCACTTTGATAATAACAATTTATACACATCCCTGTAATTTTGACTTTTTTTGTCCAAGTAGGATAAAAACAGACCCCAAAAGTGGTATAAAGTGTTTTCCTTTTACTCAAAGTGAACTAGGGATGGATCAAATGAAATACTTTCATAAATTGCTTTAAATACATTTCTACTTTTGTTACAGATGTAGAGTACTTGTTTATCTAGTATTATCACCTCCTCTAACTCCTTGGCAAAAATCACTTTTAACCTAGTACTATAATTATTTATATAACTTTCTATTGCTCTAACTATATTATAAATTCCTAAGGCAAAATTTAGATGACATTTGCAGTATGAACAGTTTAAACATGATTAAAGGGGGAAACTGCAGCCTCCTAGGAACAAAGGGGTCAAACTTAGATAAAGAAGAGAGTCAATTTTTTGTTGTTTACCTGCTCCTTATGTAATGGTCAATAACCAAGAGCTCTGACCACCCCACCAGCTTCTTTCACACCTTCGCCTTTTTACAGATGGCCTTTTCTGTTTTGCTACCCAAAGGCATTGTGCCTATGGCTCTTAATCAAAGCCGCACAGGGATTCCAACTGGAGATTTAGGATCTGAAAAATGTAATAAGCAACTAGAATCTGATATACTCACCATACTTAATTCCTGTGGCAGTAGGTGGTATATGAATTCAGATAATTCTCTAGAACCCAGGAGCCATCATTACCCATACTAGCAATGGTTCTTGCTCTTTAGTTTCTCCTTCTACATTCTGTTGGCCATTTTTTTGGCCATGTATCTGCCACATTAGCACAACCACAGGATAATGAAGGAGTGCATTAAACTAGCAGCTAAAATAAAGATTCTGTATTTCTACAGATTATATTTAACTGTCCTATCCAATGGATAATTTTGAATAAATGATATATGAGGGCTGTCTAGAAAAAAAATCTAGCCATAAATGCCTCTATTTTTCATATTACATGGCTGGAGACTTTCTGGACAGCCTTCGTGTAACAATCTAGGTTCCACACTATACCTTAAATTAACACTTATAAAATCTGATAATATATACACTGAAACTAACAAATTAGGTATAAGTTTTAGGCTTTGGGCCACCCTGCCTTTTGTAAAAAGACAACAAAATAGAGTGTAAGTTAATTTAAGCTAATTAATTTTGCATAATGATTTTTACAGATCTGATTTATTTCTCCAAAAAGCATGTTTTAGCCAGGAGTCTTAACACAGACACATGCCAAAAATAGTCTAGCTTTAACATCTCCGGATGAGCTTCCATGACAATAGAGCACAGTAAGAAGTGACTCACGTACAGCTTTTCTTTTCATAAGAAAAATCAATCTGAGTGATACTACCATGAGAACTAATATTATTAATAAATTGGCGGGGGGGGGGCTGGCTTGCTTAAAGTAATTATTCACAATGAGCGACAAGTTCAGTTACGTAACATAATCAAGAATAAGAATGACCACAAAATAGTCTACCCTGAGGGGGGAAAATATAAATTATGCTACTTACAATGGTTTAAACTCATTACTACTTTAGAAAAATGAGAGATTACAACACCAAAATATAAAACCAAATTTGGTTTATAACAAAATCCATAGTCATCATCCCAAGGTATCCAATCTAGCCAGGACCTTTCAAAGTAGTAAAGACTGGTTAATTATTTCTAGTATCTCAAAAAGCAAACTCTAGTAACATGCAAACAATCAATCCTCTCATTCTCCCTCACTGCCCCCATCTCCTTCCACACACACCTTCCACTCACACAAAACAAAACTTCAAAACGAAATATATATAACCTTTTATGTGGTCACCTGTTCCCTAGAAAGGAACAAACTTCCATTGCTATTTTCTCAGAATTAAGCAGTGCAACAAAGTAGCACAGTTCATCAAGCTCTGGACACCTTACACACCAGCATAATTATTTGATTGTGAAGAGGTCTAAGTACAACAAAATAACTAGAAGGGAGTCTTTAAGTGTGATGACAGACCACATTCCTCTTTTATAAAATAAGAACATATCTATTAATCAGTTACATAGTCCAGACAAATTACTACCAACTTCAATTTTCATGAAGTAATAGACCTACACTTTGCTAGACAATTTATTAGCCAAAAATTTTAAGGATCTTTTTTTTGACTGAGATGTTTGTGTTCATCTATATTAGTTGTAATTCTCTTATCTATAAAAGTGTATAATCTGAGGACTAAACAGGAGGAAATAAATTTGTCTCTGCTTTCTAACATGTAAAAGCCATAAATGCAAGGAGCTTGGTAAATACCAGAAATTATTCTTTTTCAACTGGGACAAAGAATATTTCTATTTTGAAGTTTTTACCACTAATAAATACAGTTATTTATGGACTTTAATTTGTCACCATGGATAAACTTCTATCAATAATTCCGAGCTCTTCATCCTGCTTCTTATTTGCTATAATCTTCGCTGCTTTTACACAGAGTTGCCAAGGACAAGGAAAGGATGCTCTATTTAATAGTTCCATGTTATAATTCTCACAAATTTTTCTGCTGTCTACACAGAAATCATGCAGTTTTACATTTGGGAGGAAATTCTCAGCCTATTTTAAGGTTTCATTTCAGTCTAAAATAAAGATTTCAACTAGGAGAACATACAACTTGATTATACAAGTATTTTAATTTTAAAACAGTATGTTTATAAATAAAAACTTAATCTAGAATAGTCACTTCATTTAAAAAGTAACTGGTCTTTTTTTTTTTTTTTTTAGATTTAGGTTTTAAATATTAAGGGACCACAAACAAGCTAGATGACTGTCTTCTATAAAAGTGTTAGCATTCAAAATAAAAAGGGTGCTCAAACAGATACTTCTACACCCCAAGTTCATAGCAGCATTATTTGCAGTAGCCAAAAGGTGGAAGCCACTCAAGTGTCCACAGGTTGATGAATAGATGAACAAAGTGTGGTAGATACATACAGTGAATATTATTCAGCCTAAAAGGGGAAAGGCATTCTAATACATGCTACAACATGGATGGAACTTGAAGATATTTATTATGCTAAATGAAATAGGCCAGTCACCAAAGGACATATACTGTATAATGCTACTTACATGAGGTACCTATAAGAGTCATATTCAGAGACAGAAAGTACAGTGACAACTATCACAACTGGGAAAGGGGGAAATGGGAGTTAGTGTTTAGTGTATACAGAGTTTCAGTTGGAGAAGATGAAGTTCTAGAGATGAATGGTTGCACATCAGTGTGAATGAACTTAAGGTCACAGAACTGTATACTTAATTAGTTAAAGTGGTAAATTTCATTATGTATAGTTTACAGTAAAAAACAGCTGAGTAACATTCTGAAAACTGAAGAATAATCTAGTCACAGTTGAAGACAGTGAAAAACCAGGTATTCTTTTTTTTAAAAGACACTTATACCTGGTGAGTCTTTAATTTCATCGTTTATTTTTTGCCTTGTGTTCTCCTTCCTTTTTATCCCCAGCCCCATACATTCATTTGATTCCATTTGTAAATTCTGTGATTTATGGACTTTTAAGATTTGAAGACCAGACTCCAAGAATTACTGATTATTATGCTAAGAAAAACTGTGTTCTTCTTGAAGTTTAGTCCATTGTTTACTTGTGGCCAAAAAATACAGTTCCGTATCATATAGTAGTATATTTTTGTAATAAGCATTATCCTTTTCTACAATATTAATCACAATTTTCTTCTGACTAGCCTATGAGGTCAGACAATTAATTTTGTGAACTCATCCTAGTAAAAGTACTACATACCTAATTGCTGAATATCACTATGGTCACCTTCAAAGTCCTCCCCTTGGGAAGCTATGCACCAATGCCAGCCCCTGTCCACCCTTCGAAGCAATTTTGGAACTCTTTTTATGGAACGGCCATCAGAGCTGTCATACGTTGCCAAGGTTATGACACCTTACTGAGTTGTTTGCACAGTGCTGCCAATGTCAGTGCACAGTAGCCTGTTCACGAACTTAATTGTCAGATTTTGGGGATGACAACAGCTCTGATGGCCATTCCAGAAGTAGAGTTCCAAATTGCTTTGAAGGGTGGACTAGACGCTGACCTTGGTACATAGCTTCCCAAGGGGCGTACTTCGAAGGTGACCACAGCGATATTCAGCAATGAGTTGTGTAGCACTTTCTCTAAGGTAAGTTCATGAAATTAACTGTCCAACCTCATATACACCCTAAGTTATATACTTTTTTATAATACCATGCATAGATGTTTTGGAATTTAAAATAACATTCAAAAATTTCCGTCTTAATTTCTAATTAGAATTTTTGAAGAATTATTGATCGGTAATTTTTACAATTTATAGTAATCTGCTTTCAAGATTTCTGTGATGAAGTTGCAAAACATAAATTTTCAGAAAAATGTATTTTATCTTAAATGTAGCAGTTAAGAGCTTGAACTTTGCATTCAAATGGCCTGGTCTGAATCCTGGTTCTACCATTAACTATATGTGTGAAAGGGTAAATTATTTAAATTCTATAAATCTCAGTTTCCTCATCCTAAAAATGTGTGTATTAATACTTAAGAGTTGTCATGAGGACCATGCATATAAAACTCCTCTTTGGGGTCTGACATGTACTAAGGTTCTTAATAAATGGTAGCTATTAATAATAGTAAAACAACAACAGCTGCAACATGTAAAAGTGATAAGTGCCCTATTGGATTGAAAGACATTATACAGCACAATTTTGATTCTACAGTGAATCCAGAAAAAAAGAGAAACTGTATATTATAAGTCTTGTTTTTTTTTTCATCTCTTCTAAATAAGTTCATTCTTATTATCATATTAAGCAAAAGAAATTAAGCAAGACAAAAACAAGAAGACTAAGTATATATATGTGTATATATATATACACACACAAACACATATCTCTCTGATGTATACACAATTGCAGGAAGTTGTATAAAAACGTGACAAAAAAATTGAAAAGTAAACAGGAAGAGCTATAGACTACAATGAGGGTAACCATGTATACACACGTAGGTAAATTTCCAAGTTGTACTATTTGAATAATTCATTCCAAATTACATTATCAGAAAAATATACTGTAATTCTTTTGGTAATTACCCTAGGAGACAGATCCACAAGTCCAGAAAAGTTGGATATTTTCATCCCTTCTTAATCTATGTAGGCAATAAATCCTCATATTTTCTTCAAACAAAATGAAACTGCTAGTACAGTTACCACTACTAAAGGCTTCTATAGTAAGTAATATTTGATACTAGGATTTCTGCCACAATTTCATTAGAGACTACAAAGTGTTTCTATACTATCAAACCAGATTCCCCAACTGTAAAGAAAAAAATGGAAAATTTTTAACTGGAAATTTTATAACAGACTTATTTTTCTGAAAATATATTTCTTGGAACACTGATGGCATAAGACACTGGGGTGGGAGGATAAAAGGTTCTGTAGTCAAAAAATTTGAAGTCTGGGAAATGCTGCATTTTCTATGTCTCTCTTAGACATTAACAAAACTGTTAACATAAAAAGGATCAGAGAATTACTGCAGTGAGCAAAACTGTTTAAGTTTGTTCAGCCAGTGCTCCCAAAATTTATTTGGCCATAGAATCCTTTTTTTTCCAGGTAATACTAAGGAACCAATGTTCCTCATAACAATTTATATTAGGAAATATATAATAAATTGCCTTGATTAGCTATTAAAAGTGTAATTTCATATATACCTGTCCCAAAGCGATAGTCATTGGACGAATTAGCTAAAGACCCAAAATGAGTCCATGGTATCTCGTGTCAGAGAAAAAAAAATCTAACATGCCTAGACTACCACTTACACCATCTTTAGCAAGTTGTCGTTATTTCCAGAATATGTGTTTTGACTCCTTTACTGCCTGTATGTTTTTTAATCAAGTCCAAATACTAAAGTTCTAATTCCTGTGAAAATCTAAGAATGAATGAGACCCTCCAAGACTTTGCTTTTCTTTCTTGACTTCCCTGCAAGCAAAGAAAACCCTGTGGCTGTGAGCCTACACCTTCAAGTAACAGAATATTAAACTCAGTTACCTGCATTTTATTAACTGGTGCTATGAGCTGCATTCATACAATTCTATAGTAAAATAATGAATGTTCCACAATATTAATACGGAAGCAAAGCAGTGATCATTACTTCATTCCCCTAACATCTCCCTAACATGCCTATTAAGCATATAGATCACAATACATACTTTAATTACTACTTTATCTATTGGAGGTTAAGCAACTTGCCCGAATCATTGTACAATCATTGGTACAACTATTGCTGTACCCAATAGCCAGCAGAGACTAATTTGTTGTACAGAAACTGTGCATATTGCAATTATAGAAACTGTGTCAGATAATCACCCTGAAATAGGAACAAAAAACAGGAAATTCCTTAACTAATAGCTTATTAGTTAAGGAATTTTCTTCTTTCAAAATAATTGTGGGACACAATTTGCTGGAAATCTAAACTTGAACTGAAAAAGTAAGATGGTATGCTAGATAACTTCTTGTAAGTTTATAAATTAAGAACAAAGTCTTAAAAATCTAATGAGGCATACAATACTTTGTCCTTGTGTTAGATCAAACAAAATAAGTAAGCTACAATTAATTCTGGATAAAGTATAACTGTGAATTATTATGTTGCCAGGCTGTGGCATCACTTTCTTCCTAGGTTCTTGCTTTAATTTCAAAAGTACATAAAAGTGTATAAAGTGTGCAAGATAAAATAGACATCAACGAATTTTAAAAGCCTACTAGTCACAATGACTATTATTATGGAAATAATATATTTTGGTAACCCATGAACATTAGGTCATTGATTTTCAAGTTACACAAAATAAGGTGGCCATTGAAAGAAAAGAAAAACGCTTTAAAACATCTATGGCAGAACATGTAATCACAGTATTATGGTATCAAAAACATTTTATCAGAGATAAAGCAAAGGGTAGAAGGAAACAAATCTGACATGAAAGGTGTAAAGAATATTGACAATTCAGTAAAGAAAAAAGAGTTAAAGAATCAGGTTCAAATTTCATATATTGGTTTTTTTTTTTTTTTTTTTTTTTTTTTAGTGTAGAAGCAGAGGTAACAAAAATTGGTCTTCACCTGGTAAGTGTGTACTCCCTGAGTCCTGAATGCAAATTCATGGCAGAAAAAGTACCTATGCATCCACGCAATCTTTTATCTCGACCAATCTTCCATGTTACAAACAGTGGGCTGTAATGGAAGATAAAAATAGGGTAAATCAATCAATTCAACTCCAGCAAGAATTTATTGAGTATTTACTATATGCAAGGTTAGGTGCCTGAAAATATAAAGACCACACGACAAGCCCTCAAGGGGCTAGGTCTAGCCTAATAGGACTGCATTTAGCAATAATGATAGCTACATTGTATTGAGCATATCCTATAAATTAGGCCGCACAATAAATCTTTTAAACAAATAATCTATGTTAATTCTTATCAACAACTCTAGGAGGCTAGTGCTATTGTTAACATTCCCATTTTGCAGACGAGGCAGGCCCACAGTTGATACCTAAGTAGGAATTCAAACCTGGGCAATCTTGACTACAGAGCTTTAACCATCATGGTTGACTAGCTGATTCCTCATTTATACCTCAAGTTGCTGACTGATTCCTAAGTCTAGTTTATAGAATCAGGGAAGAAATCATCAATGTTAATATATGAGGGCTGTCCAGAAAGTATCCTGCCATGTAATATGAAAAACGGAGGCATTTATGGCTGGATTTTTTTTCCAGACAACCCTCATATGCTTATTGAATACATTGGGGCAAAGTACTGTGAAAGGTGTTATGGGAAATACAAAGTTGCCTAAAACATAGATGTTGCTTTCCAGGAGCCAGTAGAGAAGGCAGGAATGTTCACAGCTAACACAAGGATAAAGGAAATTAAGTGATATAACCCATTTCTAAAATGCCATAAAATAAGTAGTGCGATAAAATAAAAATTCATTGAGTTTGATCATCTCCGGCTTGGCCTAGAAAAATTAGTAGGGGTCAGAGAGGTGAAGGACAACTGCAAACATTAACAAAGTAATGCTCTGAAAACAGAAATTTTATTTTAATTTTTAGATAAAACTATTGTCCATAAATAAAATCTCTCAAACATCAACTATTAAAGAATCAATTACAACACAATGGCATCAGGAAAATAATGTAGTTTTAAATGAAATTTTAATACAGTAGATGTTTGAATTCTGCATCAAACCACTGACAGTCTCAATTATTTGTCAAGTGTAAAAAACAATTATTTTCATTAGAAGTAATTTTATATGTCAGGTTTTTTTATATAAGTGAATTCACACATTTTAGGACATTTTGTAAAAAGATAAACACCCTACATTTGGGGATGGTCCATGTTGACATGAGTATTCACAGTATTATTGGTGTAATAGAAAACATTTCAGGTTTTTAAAGTTTAAACATTATGGGGCCATGTATTTCTTATAATATGCTATTCAGTTGGAGAACACATTCTTCCTTTTAAGTACTCTCTAGTCAGTCATCAGTGGGTGAGTGAAAAGACAGCCTGTTCAAGCACTTCAGTCACCCACCTTAAACATTTAAATTGTGCTGAGTTCTGACAGGCAGCCACACTGGCAGACAGGTTCCCAAACAAAGAATGTATACAAACCAGGGAGCAGTACTAAGAATTACCTTCTTCCGGGAGCCAAATGCCCCGAGGCACAGAAAAAGATGATTAAAGTATAAGGCCAAGTTGTTGCAGTATTTAAGTGCTGAATGACCTACACTAAAGGTACCAAAATAAAAAGCAAAATGTAAATTCCAGGTGTTCTGTTTTCTACATCATGTACACTGACTACCTTATAACTTGAAACAAGATTCTAATGCTCCAGTTAGAAATTTTCTCTAATTAATTTTGACTAATAGATCAGAAAGACAAGAATTAGATGGAATTACTTTCTCAATTTTTCTATTACCCATAAAAATACTAGTATTCTAAAATTCACGCATTATCTTTAAAGATGAATGTCTTACCTTCTAATTTGGTGGAGTCAATATGAACAACCATTATATGGACAGTAAGGTATCAATCCTCTCCCATAACAATGCCTATGTAAACTATCTCTACATAAGACATATACCTTGGCAGACTCAGAACAAAGTGAATCACACTGTAACATGAATACCATGTCTTTAAAATACCATGATGGCTTTTCAATAACACAGAACTATGTGGTATATTCTCTTTCACAGTAATTTGAGTGAGAAATCTAACAGTATGAGTGAATTCATTTCCTGTCAAAAACACAAGAAATAAAGTCATTGAAATGTACTTTACCTTCAACTCTCTTACTTACTCCACTAAAAATATAAATATGTACATTTATTCCCACTATAATCCTTGCTACTCAAGCAAACATTCAAAATTTGTAGGCTAAATGAAAAACAACACAAATTAAACTGTATTATGAAATACATTGGAGGGCATTCAAACACATAGTGGGAGAAATTATATACCATTTCTTATAATGTTATCCTGTTACTGATGAAGGGACGATGTATTCAGGGAGTGGGGTACTAGAGGATAAGCTTCATTTTGCAAGCCTGCCTGGAAGAAAAGGCACTCCATAATAATCAAGAGCATGGAGATGGAAAAGTATGAAGCACTGTAATCTCTTCTAGATTCAACATTGTATGAATCTTAGGCACTGTTGAGTAGTGTTCTCAAGAGCCCTCAACAACAGGTAAAGCAGATGCAGATTATCTGCACTCTCCCTGTCCCTTACCAATATCCACTTTGGGGATTGTGATTGCAGGAAAGGATCTGTGTCAAAGATGGGAGGGACTGCTACTAGACAACTCTACTGTGTTTAGGACAGATGCCCAAAGATGGAAGAAATCAAGAGTTTCAGTAGACAGAATAAAACTATTCCTTCAAAACCCGGGACTCTAAGTTCTCATTTCCAAATGCTCATCCAACTTTTTTTTTTTTTATAAAGAGTACATATATGGAATTTTTAAAAACCCAAAATAGTTAAAAGCAACATTTAATGGGGAAAAGAACTTGAGAAGCTAAGAATTTTAAAGTAGAGTGAAAAAGAATAAACATAACTGAGCACAAGAAATTGTATCTTGTATGTAATAACTACTTTGTACAGGACAATGATTATAGGGACATTCAATGCATATTACCTGAAAACAGCAACAAAAAGTTTTCTTTACCCAACATACACAGGAGATAAATAGGCAACTTCATTCTTAAACATGTTACTAAAACATGGGTGAGTTCCCAAAAGGACATAAGTCATCAACATAATCAGAGACACATGAAAGTAGAAAAAGGGATTTGAGCCTCTTGAGAAGAGCTGCTCAATGACAGGATATAGGGAAAACAGTTCATAGTAAGACAGAGTTTGAATGCTTTCGGAAAATACTTTTACCATATGGTTTAAGGCCACCTACATACATTAAAAAAATGTTACAAACTAGAAAGAGCCTCAAAATGAAATATTAATGAAAATGTTTACCTGAGGATAACCAGGCATAATTTTTTAAGGCATTCTACTTCTGAACATTTTATACCATGTTCTGAGAAACCTTGGGAGAAAAGTAACCTGTCTCCATTTTTCCAAGCGCACAGACAGAAACAGGTGGTAAGCACCCAATATAGGTGAATCCTCCCTGCCAACTGGCAACCAATAGTCAGGTCAACAGTAGTGACTCTAATGAAAATGTACTTGGATGGAATTAGCAACAGTACAGAAAAGCAATGTAAATCTAAGCAAGATGTTTCCCAGTGCAAGCTGTATGCCACTTTCTATGGCCCTCTATGAGACCACCCTATTGATGCAGACCAGAACAGGTTAGAGGGGTACAACTATGCAACAGGTGCATTTACTTAACAATATTTTACCATAAATCCTATCTCCCATCATACCAAAGCAAAAACAGGTTAAAAAAAAAACACACTGAGACGTTTAAAAGCTCCCATTTCAGCAATTTGCTTTTCATTAGAATTAGATTCTTTAGAATGAAATTTGTAGGTGGTAACATTAACAATATGATATCAATCTCCATCGATACAATACTAATTATTATAACAAGGGTATTCAACAAGGTTATTAATATTGTAGGAAAATAGTGTTAAAGAGAAGCCTTCTAACTTGGTTCTTTTCTTCTGCCTTCAAATAATAATTGCTTCTCAACTATGCTCAGGTTCCTCTCCTACTCAGCTCAAAAATTCAACTGAATTACTCATAACATCCAGCTCAATACTTTCCCCAGGATCTAGGAGCTCAGAGAAAAACAGAAATAGTGAGGTCTTCCTTCTACCACCAGGATAAAACCTTTCACTTCCTATTCCAACACAAAGAACTTATATATCTAATGTACAAATCATATAAACTACAGATTTGATTTGTAAAAATGTACTCAATATGGTTAAATCTTTTATCATTCTTCTTGGGGTGCTGTAACAAAATACTACAGACTAGGTGGCTTAAATAACATAAATTTATTGTCTCACAGTTTTCGGGCTGGAAAGGCCAAGATCAAGGTTCCAACAGGGTTCTATTTCTGGTGCGGGCTCTCCTCCTTATTTGTAGATGGCGGCTTTGTCCTCACCCAGCCTTTCCTCTGAGCATTCAGAAAGAGAGCAAAAGAGCGTGCACACTAGTGTCTCTTCCTATAAGGACACTAATCCTATGGGATCAGGGTCCCATCCTTATGAACTCATTTGGCCTTAATTACATCTCATTATAGGCCCATCGCCAAATACAGTCACATGGGTTAGTATTTCAACATATGAACTTGGTGGGGACACAATTCAGTTGATAGCAAATCCCTAACAAAAATGTTAGCACGCAGTTCAAAGTTTAATTAGTTGAAAGGATTTTGAAGAGATTACCTACTTCCTCTTCATTTTATAGGTGAAAAACAAAAAGCGATCCAGAGAGACTAGGTGCACAATCACCAACTGGTTAGTTTTAGGATCTGGCAGATTCTCCAAATTTTCTTATTACCAACTTAATTGCTTTTCCTCAGTATAGGGAAAAATTTGTTGAGTAGCAAACCTCTATGTTTCTAAAAATCATCAACTAGGAGAAGCTCAAGAATACTACACAGGTAAGCATAATCTGCTCCTCCTCTGAGAGAGAATAGCTGAGAAGATACCAGGCCCAAATGGAAATGCTGAATCAGCCAACAACACTAGTCCCAATCTATAAGATTTCTATACCATTCCCATTAAAAGCCCATAGAAGAACCTACCATTTTATCTATGATGACCTCCCAACACCCTTTCTGACTCCCCCTCAACCTTGTTGCTTCATTTTTTTCCTATTCTCTGTCCAGCCTTTATCAAACTCAGGTGTTCTAGCTAATACCTACAAATTTCTACCAAATCAGAATTTCCGTTTACCATCTGGATTGTTGAAGTAATTCATATAACTAAATGAGGCTTTTTAATGAATGAATGAATGAATCATTAATGAATGGATGAGGCTTAACTCTTCCAGATAATTTGAAATTCAAAATGATAGGAAGCCCTGAAAGGAGAGCCACATAGGAAAGGGTAAATGGAGGGTGGGGAGGAAAAGTTCCAATGCATTTTACACTTTCTCATCAACATCAGTCCTTTACTGCAGATAAGGAAAATACACTAAATCACCATTAAAGCCTTATACTACATTCTTCCCCCCAACCTTTGTAAATAGCCTGTACCACAAAGGGCTCAGGAAAATAAGGATACACTGCTTAAACAGATAGCATGAGTTAGTACAGAAGACCACAAATATCTCAAAGCAGTAATCAGGAATTAACCATCTTTCAGTACATTTCTCTAACAGGTACTCCCAGAAATCCTATCATAGCAACACTGTAGTCTTCCCCGCCGCCCCCCCCCCCCGGGTTTTATAATGACGATTTAACTGGCAAATAGCAGAGGAAGAAAGGCAAGCTAAACTCTTACATATGATTAGGAAGGTTGAAAGTGTGTGTCTTGTAAAACAGAGGTAATTGCCGCCAACATACAACCAGCCAAGTCACAAGCATATTTTAAGGGATTAGCTTGATTGTGCCAATTTTTGAACTGAAAGAACAATTTCTTCCTTTTAGCAAAACCAAATCAACAATTATCAGTAAAACTTCTTTAAAAATTCAGTCTGACTTGATACATTGAGATAGTCTGTCTTATTTTGTTTTTAATATCTCTGAATTGGATAAAAAAAAAGACTATCTGAATTTGAAATAATAAAATACCACATTTGCACATATTTTCTCTTTGTAATTTACACTGAAGTGGGTATTAAATTTAATATATGGTAGCATTGTAAGGATGAAATAGCTGTTTTTTTTCGATAACAGGAACAAACCACAAATCTTTATTATCTGAAAATTGAGCTCATAAATGTTAAATGACAAATCACTATAGATTTCTGAAATGAAATAATTTCTATTTGGAGTGCCTATTCTAAACCCATTTATTCAAAGAACTTCAGGGCTTGATACCCAGATTTTACTATGAAAAAATTAATTATTTTAATGTAAAACAGACCAGGAAAAACAGATGACCTTCTGCTAAAGTCTTAAGATTTCTAAACCCATATAAGCAAAATGAAAAAGACAGGATAACCAGTTCCAGGAGTTTTAAAGACTACTGATTGATACAGCCAACTGTTATTTTTTATTCCATTAAAAACTTTTATGGAACCATGTTTTGGGACTGTCATTTGACAATTTGTGTGCCAGATGGTCAAGTGAATTCATAACATTTTAAACAAAGCAATGAAGACAACTAGGGAGTTTTTGTTTTGGTTTGGTTTTTGTATCTATATCTTATCTCCCCTGCTAATGACCTGTCGTCTTCCATCTTATCTTACCCTTAGAACCCACTCAATTACTAAAAATGGAGTAGATAGGAAATGAATATGCTGACTGATTTAAACACTAACATAAAACAAAGCTAGAAAGTTATCCAGCTACTTCATTCTTGATTTTTGTCCTGTTCACCATTCCAAGGAGATTTGATGTTATGTGCCATCTTAATAAGTGAGACCTACAGTAAGTATTTGTGTTGCACATGTTTTCTGGGTTTAGAAAGGTAACTGTGAATTTGTTGGCATAAAGTTATTTACAATATTCCCTTATTATCCTTTTCATATGTATAGGATCTGTAGTGATCTATAGGGTCTGTCCTTCTTTCCTTTCTGATACTGGTAATTTGTGTTATCTTTTCTCTCTTTTTTATCTTTCTCAGTCTAGCTATAAGTTTATCAATTGTATTGATCATCTCAAAGAGCTGGCTATTGATTTAATTGATTTTCTCTATTGTTAGTTTTATATTTTATTGATTTCTTTGCTTCTAATATTTCATTCCTATTACTTGGGGGTTTAATTTGCTCTCCATCTTCTTACTTCTTAAGGTGGAATCTTAGATTGATTTTAGATCTTCTTTATTGTATGCAATATAGTTCTCTCTAAGCACTGTTATTTGTATCCCACAAATTTCAATGTTTTTTCATTATCATTAAGTTCAAAATATTTTCTAATTTTCCTTATAATTTCTTCTTAGACCTATGATTTATTTAGAGGTATACAATGTAATTTTCTAATATTTGAGAATTTTCCAGATATCTTTTTGTTACTGATTTCTAGTTTAATTCTATTTTGTCAGAGAATAAACTTTGTATAATTTAAATTCTTCTGAATATAATGAAGCTTGTTTTATGGTCCAGGATATGGTCTATCTTATGAGTATTCCATATGAATTTGAAAAGAAATTATTTTCTGGTAGTGTTAGGTCCAGTGCTTATAAATGTTAATTAGGTATAGTTGATTGGTAGTATTGGTCAGGTTTTCCATCTCCTCACTGAATTTTTTGTCTCCTTGTTCTATCAATTACTGAGTTAAAAGTGTTGAAATATCCAACCCAAATTGTAGTTTTGTCTATTTATCCTTTCACTTGTATCTTTGTGTGTGTGTGTGTGTGTGTGTGTGTGTGTGTGTGATGTATTTTGTGGCTCTATTAGAAGCATACATTTAGGATTGTTGTCTTCTTGATAAATTGATCACTTTACCATTATAAAATGTCCCCCTTATTCCCAGTAATAATACTGTGTATCTCAAAGTCCAATTTGTCTTATTAATACAGTCACTCCAGCTTTCTTACGATTAGTGTTTGCATGAGGTCGCCTTTTTCCATCTTTTTACTTTTAACCTGTGTCTTTATTCTTAAAGTGGATTTCTTATAGTTAGTACACAGTCTTGCATTTTTATACAGACTTTTAATTGAAGTATTTAGACTACTTATATTTAATGTAACTTTGATATGGTTGTGTTTGTCTACCATGTTTATATTTGTTTTTTTTTTCCATCTTTCTCATGTGTTCTCTGTTCCCTTGTTTCTGTTTTGTTTTTTTTTTTAATGAGTATATTTAGGTCTTTTTACTGCTATTATTAGTTTATTAGTTGTGTCTTTTTTGGTGGTTGTTTCAGGTTGTATTCATATATGATGAATCTTTAATTTCCTGCAATTGAACTTCAAATAACATTATATCACTACACATACAACATTAGGACCTTAGCAGCATACTTCCATTTCACTTCTCCCATCCCTTGGTGCTATCATGCCTTATGTAAATTCTGTAACAGAGTATTAAGTTTGCTTTAAACAACTACTTATTTTTTTAATTCATTTTTATTGTTAGACTCATTGGGGTGACATCTGTTAGGAAGGATTACATAGGTTTCAGGCATACAATTCTATAGTGCACTGTCAACTTGTGTATAGTAAGTTCACCACCCAGAGTGAGTTCTCTTTCCATCACCTTATATTTAGCTTCCCCTTCCTCCTCTCCCACCCCTTCCCCTTTCTCCCCTTCCTAATCCACTCATTCTCAAATAAACATTGAACTGTTGATTGTGTCCATGGGTTGTTTGTTTGTTCATTTCTTTTCTCTTTGTTGCTTTCAGTTTTATATTCCGCATATGAGTGAAGTCATACAGTTCTCTGTTTTTTCTGTCTGGCTTATTTCACTAAGCATGATGATCTCCAGGTCCATCCATGTTGTTGCACATGGCAGTGTTTCATCTTTTCTTATAGCTGAGTAATATTCCATTGTGTGTATGTACCACAGCTTCTTTATCCAGTCATCAGTCGCAGGGCACTTTGGTTGTTTCTGTGTTTTGGCCACTGTGAACAACGCTGCGATGAACATTGGGGTACATAAGTCTTTGTGGACAAAGGTTTTCAAGTCTTTTGGGTAGATCCCCACAAGGGGGATTGCTGGGTCAAATGGTAGCTCCATTCCCAATTTTCTGAGGAACCTCCACACTGCCTTCCACAGTGGTTGTACCAGTTTGCACTCCCACCAGCAGTGTACCAGAGTTCCCTTTTTCTCCACATCCTCTCCAGCACTTGTTATTCCTTAGCTTGTTGATAATAGCCATTCTCACAGGTGTGAGGTGGGATCTCATTGTAGTTTTGATTTGCATTTCCCTGATAGCTAATGAAGTTGTGCATTTTTTCATATGTCTGCTGGCCATTTGTATTTCTTCGTGGGAGAAGTGTCTGCAACCACTTAATTTTTAAAGACATTTTAAAAATGAGATGAAAAGTCATTTATATTTATCCCATACTTATCACACTTATATGGTACCCTTTATTACTTTTGTAGAGATTCAAGTTTCCATCTGGTACCATTTTCCTGCAGCCTGAAGAAATTCCTTCAATATTTCTTGTAGTTCAGGTCTGCTGGTGACAATTCTTTTAGTATTTGTTTATTTGAAAAACATGTATTTCATCTTCATTTATTCTTAAAAAAAAGATATTTTCATTGGAGATATGATTTGAGGTTGACAGTACATTTTTTTTTCTTTTGGCACTTTAAAGATATCATTCCATTGTCTTCTTGCTTGCACTGTTGCACTATTTCTAATGAGATACATGAGGGCTGTCCAGAAAAAAAATCCAGCCATAAATGCCTCTATTTTTCATATTACTTGGCTGGATAATTTCTGGACAGCCCTCGTATATGACTTTTTATCTTTGTTCTTCTGCATAAAGTCATCTTCTTTCCCCCTCAAGCTTCTTTTTAAATGCCCCCACTACCACTGGTTTTCAGCAATTTGATTATAATAGCCACATTGGGGTTTTCATTGTGGTTATCCCACTTAAGGTTCATTGAGCTTCTATGGATTTATAGTTTTCATCATAATTGGTAAAATTTAGCCATTATTTCTTCAACTATTTTTTCTGCCTATTTCTCTATCTCTCCTTTCCTTTTGGGACTCCAATTACATGTATGTTAGTCTGCTTGAGATTGTTCCACAGTTCACTGAAGCTCTCTTTTCTTCAGGTTTTTGTTTTCCCCATTCTTGGTTTCAGATTGGGAAATTTCTATTGTTATATCTTCATATTCATTGATTTTTTTTCTTTTGCAACCTAACCTGCTTAATATCACCCAATGAATTTCTCACTTCATATACTATACTTTTGAGCTTGAGAAATTCTGATCAGGTCTTTATATGTCTTCGATTTCTTTCCTCATTATATTCATGTTTTTTTTCTTTCTTTCATAGCTGTTTTAAAGTCTTTGTCTGCTACTTATAACCATCAATTTTGGTTCTGTTTCTAATGATGGACTTGCTCACTATGGATTACATTTTAGTGCTTCTTGGAATGTCTAGTAATTTTTGCATATCAGATATTATAATCATAATATTCTTGAGTGTTTTGATTTTACTGTCTTCCTTCAAAGCATGTTGAAGTTTATTGTCATTCATCTAAATTATTTGTGGATAATATTGTCTCAAGGCTTTAAGTTCTGTTAGTTTGTAGTCTAGGTACCCTTTATTCCAGGGCTACATCAGCCCTATTATTCACATGTGACCCTTCTGGGATCTCTACTTAATGCCCTGGGTATTCAACAAACTCCCTTCACTATTCTTGCTGTAGGAACTCAAATGTCTCTCATTCCTCGATGAGTTCTGATAAATTTTCAGCTTATAACTCCTGAGCAATTGTTTTTATGCCCAGCCCCATGGTGTTTCTCTTAACACATGCACAGATTCACACTCTGCTAAAGATAAAAATGGACATTTATGAAGAATTTTGGAGGTATTTCTCTGAGTAGCTCCCCCTCCAATACTTTGCTCTACAAATTCCTGCCATCTAGGCCTCTGTGAACTCCTATTAGTCTCATCAATTCAACAAGACTGCCGGCTCTGCTTGGGTTCCCTCTCATAAAGCTATGATCCAGAAACTGCCTGCAAGAAAAAGGCAGGATGACTGTAGGACTCACTTTGCTTATTCCGTTTTTCTCAGGGATCACAGTCCTGTGCTACCTGTTGATCAATGTCTGTAAATAGTTGTTTCATATATTTTGTCTAGATCCTAGTTGTTTACAGCTATATGAGGCAGAAGGAAATAAGTCTTATACCAGTTATTCCCTTGACCAAAGTGGAAATCTCAAAGCCTTTCAACCATGTGTTACATTAAGGGTCAAACTCTGGTAGGTGTCAGATATTAAATGTTGGGGGAAAAAAAACCTACCAAAAATAGTAGAAGACTATAGCAAGCATGAAAATGGTTCAGGAATCAGAAAGCAAAAGGGACGGGACAAATCTCTTCAGCTTTGACAGGTAGTGAACTCTCAGAAGAATATGAAGTGACTCAACCAATTTCAGGGGTAACACACTGCTCAGAACCAAAAGGTTAGATATGTCACTCTGGAAAAAATATCAAATCAAGAACTCTAAAATCCAAAATAATTTAATAAAAAAAAATCAGTCAGAGAGTGAATTTGACGAAAGTGTCAGTTACCAGTCACATTGGTACTTCTTTAAGTCCCTACCAAAAATAGCTCACTCCTATTTTCCCTCGATACAAGTTGAAAAAAAAATGCAATCTGAACAACCTTCTTTACAGCAGCCAAAAAATCTTGAGGAAGTTATTAATAATCACAAATGATATCTGCTGTATGTGTGTTTTGTTATTGCTATTTTTAAAGGGCTATTTTTTTCAGCTATGACAATTTAAACAATCTAATGGTACAGCAATTTACTTCACTACTCTACTAGGTAATACTGAGTTTATCATAGTTTTAATAGCACAAATCTTGCAATCAGTGTCATATCTATAGAAAGGTAGTCACCTAAGGACAGGAACTCCACATTAACTAATCTAGACATGCAGAGTTCTTATATGATGGAACAAGTAGAAAAACATTCTGATATGTTCCATTAGAATATATCAAAATTATTTTTAAAATTTCCCACTAACACATCAGGCAATACCATATTTCAATGTTCGGAAAGTAAATTGAGTCAAGCTTTTAATCTGGTGAGGCACAGAACAACCTAAGGTTCCACAGAAAATGAGGCTATCAGTAAGGAAGCCAGTACAGACAGAGCCTATAAGGAAAAAAAGCAAAATCCATGAATGACCCTGGTTAAGAAACTGAGGTAATAAGGTAGTGAAATGAGAAGAGTAATTGCTTACATTCTTGCCTTACACTTCTCTTTAAGTAGTCCTATGTAACTGCATACTTCAAAGTCTATAACTTTGTAAACAAATGCAGTAGAAGCTAAACAAAAGGACCAAACTCCCTGGGAAGATAAGAAAGAACACAACAGCGCTACCAACAAGTGCCAGTACAACAACTTCCTCTGTATATTTAAATATTCTGCTTTAAAAAGCCTCCAACTGAACTGCTAGGTACATGGCAGGCTACAAATTAGCCAGAGACGGTGTACAGGCTCTGGAAATTATGACCTACTCAGCTTCACCACATCAATACAACAGGAAAGCAAGATTTGCCACCTGACCTATTGAACATGCTCATCCCTGAAAGCCAATTTTTCCCCTAGAGTCTACCTAGTCTTCTTTAAAAAATCAGCAAGAATATCCCAAACCTTTGCTTTTTAGAGAAATGTCTACTTACATTTATCCAGCATCTACCAATCCCCATGGATGCCAGTTAACTGAGAGTCTATTGTATTTTAAATTAGAGCTGTCTCTCTACTTCCAGATCTGAAATGCACACATGGAACTTCATACTCAGTACCAGGGTATCTATATAGCTAAAGAATCAAAGACTAGGGGAAGGAAATGTAATTTCCCACCAGGCCTACCTCTCCGACCCCTTCTTGGCATTAAACACTAACCAGATTTCCATTCAAAGATGCAAATCTTGGGACTCTACATGCCTCAACTGAATACTGCTAGACTGAGGAGAAATCTTTTTATTATTTGCAAAGAGTCTCTCTCAGTGACCAGCTTCATACTTTCACAAACTTGCCCAGTGTCTCTTCATTCTGCCAATATAAAATACCACAAAAACACCTCTTCAAAGAAGTGAAACTGAGCAATGGCAAAATCATTGCAATTAACAATACAGAACACAATCAATTAAATCTAAATTGTTTCTATAGAAACACAGTTCTAAGACAGCAAAATTATCAAATTATTGTTTTACTTATAATTAACCAGTTCTCATATGGATTACAAAATTACATAATATATGTAAGTGTCTATCCCAATGCATGATTCATTAAATGGTGTCTCTCTTTTCATCCCAAAGCTGCCTGGGAAGATTAGTTTTGATTAGAGAAGTCTGGATATAGAGTTTAATGAAACAAATATAGTTTTATTAGTTTGAGGTACATTCAAACTTAGCTGCCTATCTCCTTCCTTCTACACTCAAGGGTACTTTAATAAATAAGGTAAACAACAGATGAGAATAAGTGGTAATGAATATATCAACTATGTAAATAAAAGTTCTTTTATACCTAGAATAAAGCCAGCCTTCATCCATTTGGCCCACATGAATGATAACCAATGCCAAAAATGGAAAAAGAAAATATGATTGGAAAACAAATCAATATGCTTTCTACTGCTGAAAATACGGGATCTTTTAAAAATAATTTCAAGGCACAAGGAAAACTAATTTTAATTACATGAGAATAAGATCAAAATCATCTTTAAATTACAACTATATAAAAAATAAAAGACACATAAAAAGGAGCATCTTGTAAATGATCATGACTTTATATATGTTTGTGTATATATACATGTGTACACAAGGGCTGTCTGGAAAAAAATCCAGACATTAATGCCTCTATTTTTCCTATTACATGGGTTGGATACTTTCTGGACAGCCTTTGTATACATTACTAAAATAGCTAACTTTTATTGAGTATGTATATTTACTATGTGTTAGACCTTTTTCAACTGTTTATATGTACATGTTATGATTCTTTTAAATTTCTACTGAAACCCTATGAGGTAGATACTATTATTATCCTCCATCTTGCAGATAGGGAAACTGAGAATCACAGAGCACAATTAACTTGGCAGTGGTCACACAGCTACTAAGTGGTGGGGCCAGAATTTAGATCCAGGCATTATGGCTCCAGGACCAACTCTCTGTACCACATACTATGAATGTGTGCATTGTTTGATATAAACCACTTGAAAAATAGTATTCCGATGCGGAACTCAATTATTGGCTATAAAAAAGAACACCTGGAAATCAAAGCTAGCATAAATAAAATTGCTAACATTGTGTATATCATAAAAATTAAAATAAACAGAAGATTAAAAACATAAAACTTCAATAGAAAGAAGAAATGCTCTAAAGATGAAATCTGGAAAAAATTATGTCATAATAATACAAATAGACTGGTTATTAATAACAAGCATCCCATTAAAAGAAAGGATCAAAACACACATAACATTTTTATTCACTATATATGTAATATATGTTCATTGCAAAACAATTTTTGGAAAATACAGAAAAATAGAAAGAAGAAAATAAAAATCTCATGACCCAAAGGAAATGAAAATTTACAATGGTTCCTGACAGTCTTTTTCTATGGAAATATTTTTACATAATTAAGATTATACTGTATGTGTTTTGTAGAGTTTATTTTTCAACTGAATTACATAAACATTTTTCTATATGGTAATATTCTTCAAGAATATTTTAATGGCTCCATAATGTTTCATCATATGAGTATACCATAATTTGGGGAATCATTTCCTTCTTTTTAAAACTATGGGGAACACCTCTGTGCATTAAAGTTTATCCAGATCTCAGATTTATTTTCTAAGGATAGGTTTTTAGAGACATAATTATCAGATCCAAGTGTATGAACATTTTTTTAAAGCTCTTGATGCATTTTAGCAAATTGCTTTCCAGAAAGAGTGTCACCAAAATTTAAAAAAAATTACTGACTTTATTAAAACTTCAAGAATATTTATTTATAACCACCATTTATGAATCATTTTAATTGGTGGCAGCTGCTTTAAACGTTCTCATTGTGAAACCAGTAAAACACCACAATAGAAACAGACTGTCTTAATTTAAGGTCAAATGGCAGTTGTAGTTTAAAAATTAAACTGTAGTATATTTGCCTCGTGGTTAGAATGGCTTCTTTCCAACTTGCAGATTCCCTGTTCTCTAAAACTTTTAAAACACTTAGGTCAAAAAGAACTTGTTTTATGGTCTTACACTATAAAACTAGAAGCAACTGAGGAGGCTGCTTGTTCTATACTGTGTTTTGTTAAACATTGCATAGTTGAACTGATACTTTAAAATCCATCTATCTTAGGTGCTCTTCAAGTAACACTTATAAGGCAAAACATTACATTTAAAGAATTAATGATAAACACAACTTTAAAGTAGTTGTGTGATTATTTCTCTAAAGGTTTTCACTCCTAACAGCCTTGTCTCCAGTCTGTGTTTAACTGCTTGATCATGTCCTTACAATCCAACTCTTTTAGGGGTGGCTCACAACCATACAAGAAAAGCAGGGTCTTAGTCCAAAGAATGGAATGGAAGGTAGAATTGCTAAGGGCTACAGAAGCAGTGTTACTTTTCTGAGGCTATCTTCCTAAAAACTAACTCTTTCAGAGAGTCTACCAGGAGTCACTGGTAGCTACTGCAATTTAGTAATCTCACGGCTTGAGTGAAAAAAACCTAAGTGCTTTTTCCCCCCACAACACATATCCCTATGTATTTGTTTATTGTCTACCTATCAGATTGTAAGTTCCAAGAAATTTGTCTTTTTCATGGCTACATCCCTAGTTCCTGGAATATAGTAAGAGCTAAATGAATGAATGAAATAATTTAATCTAAAAGATCTAAGGAGAATCACACTAAAAGAGAATTTTGTTGTGAGTCTAGGCCCAAGAAATACTGCTTTTAAATGTGTAGTGGATGTGTAACTGTGGTACACAGAATTTGTATGAAAGGCATAAACAGCTTTCTCAGGACCCTAGGTAGAGTTTAAAACTCTCATACTTGAGAGATACCTCTTAGGGAGATAAATGTCTCAGGGATAGAATCAGGGGGCAACCTAAGAGATATTTTGTTCTTAGAATTCTAGTGATTAGGTAAATCATGTACCATAACCTAGGAGATCAAATCGATGCAGTACAGTAGGATAAAAGTAATGGAATGGGGTGGTACGGGGATAGTAATAGGGATGGGGCATCCAAAGACACAGGCCCAAGGCTCAATTCCACCATCCATTAGTCAGAAAACCATGAAGGAGTCATCCAATTCCATGCATCATCAGACATGGACATGAAAGATGGGGACAAGTGCTCTGTCTGCTTGATGGGCTGCTATAGGCATCCAAGGACACTAGGCATTTGAAAGGTCCTGGAGACTGCTAATTGGTATAATGTCATTTTAATAACGGTATAACTATTAATGTTATCATTTTTGGCCAATCAGACATTTACTAAATAGCCACTGTTAATTTCCTTCCTTGAATAACTAAGAGAAGTAGGGATATTCTGAATATTATAATTTGTTATAATAAGTAATATAATTTCACAAGTGGTTCTTGAATTGATGCCATATCTGGGGAAATTTAAGATTCTGGTGTGATGAGTGCATCATGAGAAATTATGCCTTGCTCAATCCAGTGGTTTGGGACTTTAAGAACATTAAGGAGGAAAGTGAGAGTTAACATTCAATGAGAGTGTATTATGAGTAAAATACAATTAGATGCTTTCACAGCGACTGTATTAAAAAAAGCATTTACACATAAGAAAACTAAGGCCAAGAGGTTGGTTTGCTTAAGCCTAAGACACTATTAGTATGGGGCAAACCGGGCATTATCAACTAGGGCTATCTGATTCCAAAGCCACAGAAAAGGTTTATCATCTCCAGATATGAGTTAGCTTGCACACTATTTCCTTTTTTATTATTTCACTCATTTTTGAGGAGTTGACATATGGGTTAACAAAAACTGCTGGTCCACTCTATACCATCAGGAACCAGATTAACAGTAAGAAAATTTTGGATCCACAGGGAAAAGATGATTCTCAACCTGGGTAATAAAGTAGTTAAATCTAGCCCATACACGCAGGCAGGCAGAAGAGACATCATAGCCCATTAAGCAGGCACTGGATAACTGTTTTAAATTTTCTTAAGTAAATTCAGGATATCCTTGGCAACCAGAAAAGTCATTGTCCAGTATTCCTCATCTGATAAACATCCTCTGGTTTGGGGATTTACAGAGAGGTGACAAAAGAAGTCTGTTATCCCAAAAAAGTATGAGGGCTGTCTTAAAAAAAAATCCAGCCATAAATGCCTCAAATTTTCATATTATATGGCTAGGTACTTTCTTGATAGCCCTCGTATACCTAAGCCAAAAGAAATGCTATTCCTGGAAATACTCAGAGAAATACCTGGTAAGTGCCTTTAACCTCTATAGGAACAGAATTCCAGAGGAAATGTTTAGTCAAAACAGTAAAACTGGACAACAAGGAAATAGTTCCAGAGGCAGGAGCATTCCATGCAAAAGCTATTTAAACCATGGCAGGGCAGCTCCAGAGCCAGAAAAAGGAAAGAAAAAAGAAAAGAAAAGAAAAGAAAACAAAACAAAAGAAAACAAAAGAAAAGAGAGAGAGAGAGAGAGAGAGAGAGAGAAAGAAAGAAAGAAAGAAAGAAAGAAAGAAAGAAAGAAAGAAAGAAAGAAAGAAAGAAAAAAGAAAGAAAAGAAAGAGAAAGAAAGGGAAAGAAAGGGAAAGAAAGGGAAAGAAAGAGAAAGAAAGAGAAAGAAAGGGAAAGAAAGGGAAAGGAAAGGAAAGGAAAGAAAAAAAAAAAGTAAGTCACCAAACTTCAGAGCTCAAAATCTGAGTTTAAAAGATAAGGCCAGTTGGGACCAAAGTCACCATCAGATGTCCAGAATTTTTTCCAGGTTTGGCCAACACAACTAGAAGCAAGAATTGGTTTTGTGTGGCTCTGATAGCATTTTGGAAAACAGAAAGTGTCCCCTTAGACTGCAAGAAACAAGTAATCTTCTTTAAAGAAACCCAATATCATAGTAGCTAGGGAGTCCTGTGGATTTCTTTACTGCCACCCCTTTTTAGGCATATTTGCCAACTGGCAGGAACACAGAATCTTAAAATGTCACTGATAAATAGTTATAAGGTGAAGACACTGGCCATGAATGGTAGGCTCACAGGCCCAATCCTTGGTATATGTTCTTCCCAAGCCATCAGATACCAAGGAATGTGACCTGGGTGGAGCCAGAAGACAAAATTAGCCTACCCTTCAAATTCCTCTGACCCCTGTATCTATATTGGGTGGGGGGGAGGTTGAGGTGGAAAGGAGGAAAATAGTCATAGAGGAAGTATGCAATCAGGCTTGGCCAAGGCCACAGAAAGTGCCAAGGAATGACTTGCCCAGAGGTCAATCTGAAATTCATGGAGTTCTCCCAAGGCAGTCATCACCAGTGACGAGAACAGAGAGTGGAACTGAGAAAAGTCAATGGCTCAAAGTCTTAATTAAATTCTTTACATCCTTTAAGTCTAGACTAAATATCAGCTTCTCAAAGAGACTTTCTCTCAACCTATCTAATTCAGAGGCTAGAAACTCTGTTATTCTCTACATTGACTTGTTTACTTATCACAAATAAAATTAGTTCAGTCCTCTGTTTCCCCCACTAGACTATAAGCTTTATGAGAACAAACATCCTGTCTGTTCTTATAATTATTATATCTCCAATGCATAGCATAGTGCCTAGAACACAGTTAAGTGCTGAATAATAATTTGTTGAATAAAAAACAATTAATAGTCTCTAACAATGATTCTCAGAGTGTGGTCCCTGGGCCACAATGGGGTCACCTGGGAACTTGTTAGAAAATTAGATTTTCAGGCTCCACTCCAGACCCACTGAATCAGAAACTCTGGGAGTCGAGCTAGCAATCTGAGTTTTAACAAGCCCTGATTTTCATACATGCTGAAGTTTGAGGACCATTGGTATAAAACTAACATGCATTAAAAATTCACCTATCAAGTGTACAGAAATATACAGTTCCTGGTGGCAGGAAGTAGAAAGGTTCTTTTCTAAGATGGGGTTGGAATGCTTGGTCAGGTTATCCACAATTCTGAATCAGGTATGCACATAATTAATATCTTATTTGGAATGCAGTAAGCATTTCCAAATGGAGGCTATTAAATAGGGATCTTGAACACCTTAACCTCTCCAAGCATAATAATACCAACCTTACTTACAGGTTTTAAGGATTAAATGAGATAAAAAAATATATTTTTACCCAACTTCTAGTACACAGTAAACAATAAATGGTAGTGGTGCTACTTCCTCTTATTGAATGTTTTGCTAACCTGTGAAGATTATCTCACAGATTCAACCTCTAAGAATGCCCTGTGAAGAAAGTATGCTATTTTTCAAAGGGTATCACCCAAATGCTAGGATATAAGTAGCTTTGTAAGAGTGTAAGGACATACCATTTGCTGGATTCCAGAGCAAAGAGATGTCAAAGAAAAGAGGTAAGTTAGTTCATGAAGGGTTAAAATAAAGGGAGGAAACAAAATGAGAATAGAATTAGAGATTGCTGGCAGTGAGAATGGCAGGGTTGAAAGAGCAAGGCTATGCTGTGATGATGGACTCTTCTCACTTGGGAAGAAGGAAGTCCTTATATGTCTGGTGTCTATATTTTCCAAACCAAAAATTGGCACAGGGTCTGATGATTATGAGTATACTTATGGAGACAATGGGACAAACTGAAATCAGGGCTGTCCTGGGAAATCCCGAATATCTGGTTACTGTCTGGAAATTATCTATTTTTAAAAGAACCCAACACCAGCATGGCTAAAGAACTGCACAGAGTTTCATAATACCCTCATACAGTCTCTGGTCATGACTCACCCTGTATGATGAAGGCTATATGGGCACATGATGGCTACAACTTTAATGGATGTATGAAAGGTTACTTAGGGTCATCTTTTCTTTCTTCCCATTCCACTAGATCCTCCTGGTTTTCTAAATTCATTGACCAGACACCTCCATAAAAGATAATCAGGCTTATCTTGAGTATCTTAGATTAGCTACTACTGCATTTTAATACCAATTCAAGGGTTCTTTTGAATTATTTCATTGCCTTTGATGATAAGAAGGGACACAAGGTGCTTCAATACTAAGTCATGTTCATGACTTAACAGTTTCTTGAGATCCAATGGATAGTTAAGCAGAATTTCATGATAACTGATTATAAACAATGGGGCTGATTAAAAGAGTGAATGGCCTTTCTGCCCCTGATTCTGTCAGTTAGGAGACCTGCTGCTATGAAATCACAGGTAGGTGAGTTTGAACAATTTACCTTTTTGGTGAAGGTAGCAGGTTTAAGAAAGATAAAAAAATTCCATCTACTACAATTCAAGATTAGGATGTCAAAAGAGGTGGATGAGAGATAAAGCAGCTCTCACTGTTTTGTCAATTTTCCTTCCAGGGATGTGTTTCCCAAATAGAAATCAAAATGTAGAAACACCCTAACTGGTGCAGTCATGTAATGTGACTGAGACTGAGAAAGTGTTGTTCAATCAGAGGATCTTCTACTTCAGGGAAATGGTTATGCTTCCAGACCTAGTTGAGTAACAACTTCCAAATTTTTCTAGTTTCCTCTCCAACCCTGGAAAAGAGAGGCTACCTTGTTGTTTTAGTTGGAGAGCACACATCCAACCATTGGGCCTGTCAAAGTGACAGCAATTAGCATGACTTGATCTGATTTGAACTGGAAGCAGTTCACACCTCCTTCATTAAACCCTGCAGAGGTCTCAGTCAAAAAAATTACAGCATAGGTTGATTGTCTCCGAGAAATACATTCATTACTAGTATGTGCTGAAATGTGGGGGAAAAATGTGTGTGGGGGGGAATACTGCAAATATAATAAAATACATGATTTTTAAATTTGTTTTCAATCTAGAAATTATTAAACAAAAAATACAAATATATAAATACAAATTTTTCTTACCAAATAATGTGACCTACACTGTAATTTTTTTTTTTACGACAACCTACCCATTAAGTAACCAAAGGCTCCCTAATTTCCTGGGTGTCCTCATTCTGGGGAAGAAATTAGTGTATATGTTGCTGCTCAGAATTCTTCACCTCAACTATGTCTTACATTTCAACCTTCCAAGTTACTAGTCTACATGGCACTGTGCACTATGGGTTAGAGCTGGGAAAACTAAGACATTGAAGGACTCAGTCCATTATCTGGAGGCGAGTCAGAACTAGGTATTCAGAACACACAGCTGCCTAGATTAAGAGACTCCAAATGCAGCTAAGAGATTTTCCTTCCCTCATTCTTTCACAATAGAAATAATGGGTTAGAGACTGTACAAGGTCATTCCACAAGGATAAAGAAGTTGAGAAGGCAAACTGCAAGAGTATCAATTTAGGGCAACAAACCATTATAAGGCACCTTTTCTACTATGTGCTATACACTAGAAATCAGGAATGAAAAAGACCATCCCTATTCATTTGGAGCCTCTAGTCTAGTAGTAAGTAAGTGAGGGAGAGAAACACAAGTAGAATAGAAAATAGCAAATGATAAGAAAATAGCTACAAATAAAAAGTGATGGGGCACAGAGGAAGGCTACTTAATGTGGGAGTTAAGGGAAGCAAGAAAAGAGAGGACCATGACTGGCGGAAAGTACTTTAGCAAGATCTGTGCCTTGGAGTCACCAGATAGTATAAATTGAAGGCAGAATAAAAAGAAGGGAGAAGGCTAGAAAGCTCCTGGTCAAAAGGCCAAAGGAGCAAATGCTTGTGGACTTTTGTAGGTGGCAAAACCTTTGACAGGCTCGAGAGTTTTCTCTCAGCACAATGTCCACTCGCCCACCCACCAACATATAAATGCTCACAGAAGGTATGATTTGGTGGTGAAACAGGGAAAGAAAAGCAGATATGTAGAACACCTAGCTGGATGCATGCCACAGCAAACATTATTGCTCTTAATTTCTCCCCAAAAGCTCTCTACCAGAGAAGTTCAGCAATCACAGTGTGCACCCTCTGAAGTGGAGGAAAAACTAAGTATCTCCAAAGTATTTCTGGAGGCAAAAATACAATGGACCTTGAGACCATAATACACAGAGAAATAAGCCAGACAGAAAAAAAACAAGAACCACATGATTTCAGTCATATGTGGAACACAAAGCTGAAAGCAACAAAGAAGCAAAAACTCATGGACACAAGCAATAATTTCGTAGTTACTGGTTATCTGAGGGTAGGGAGGGGAGGGGGGTGGTAAAGAAGGGACAGGGTCTCAAATACATGATGATGGTAAGAGAACTGACGCTGGGTGATGAACACATAATGCAACACATAGGTGATGTATTGTAGATTTGTACACCTGGAACCTATGTAATTTTTAATAATCAATGTCATCCCAATACATTTAACAATAAAAAAAAACATTAAAGATGAGTTAATGGAAAGAACGAATATCCTGAAGCACACTACAATATTATTCCCAAAAAAGTTTATTTTGAAAAGCTAAAAGAAAATACAGATCTTACTCTATAGGTCATCAACGTGTAGCTGACAGAGCTCTCTAAAATCCTCTGGATCACGGCATAACCCTGCTCTTTGGATGAATAGTATGAGCCTAACGTGAACGTCTAGGTCACCACATGCATTAGTCAGTAAGATACCAAACTATACCATTTCTTTCCTGTGCTATTATTTGTACCTATCCTCTCTTCTCCAACCTAACTTCACAACTAATGCTTAGCTCTTTCTGGGCTAAACTATTCCAATATTCACTTCAAAAATGACTCTTTTATTTTTTTTAATTCCTTTTTATTGTTAGACTTATTGGGGTGATATCTTTTAAATGTGACCAATCTTTCACTCTGATTCAACCATGTAACTCCTACATCAGTATTTCCCAATAGGTCAGAAAATCAAGTCAAAATGAATGAATAGATACTTTAATTTCAAGTCTTTCTATTCTTCCCTCTACTGACTCAAGATTTCTCAGATAATCTCATATCCTGATATGATAGTTCCCTAAACAAAACTACTCAATCAACTCTGTTGATGTTCCTCATTAACTGAAATATCTAGTCCTCACCCCCCCCAAGTCAAATTCTAAATCCTTAATATTTGAAACATAATTCAAAATCTTCCATGAATCTTTTGCCAACAAATAAGTTCATTAACTTCAACATGACTAATATGCCTCCCCCATTCTCATGTATAATCATGAATACCCAACTCCCCACTATCCATGTGTGGCTGTTTCCCTCGCTGTTACCAGGGTGGGGTATGGCCACTCCAGAGAAGGCACTGGAGCAAAGTAGGGAAGGCACATACAGACAGCTCACAGAACGAGCAAAAAAGAAAAGGAAGCAAGCAAAGTACTATTTTGCACTATCTGCATTAGCGTCCCTAAAGCAGGGATAATGACAGGCATTTATATATACTGGGAGTGCCAAAAAATGTATACATACTTTAAGAGATGTTATCTATGTATCTATGTACATAGATAATGATGGTAACCACTTTGAGTATCTCTTGTAATTGCAGAAGTCAAACTTGACTTGTTTTCATCTTTTGTTATTAGCATATATTGAGTATTATAATTTTAATACATTTTTTCCTTTCTTAAAATATGTATACATTTTGGCACCCACTCTATATATGTAAAATTTAATTACATCAATTTATATTAAAAAGTAAAACCTATCTTGTAGCCATAGAAATAGCCACCTGCTTATTAGTCAAGTAAAAAACATTGTTTTATTGCTTCTCAATCTTTTGGCTAAGATCAATTGTAGAAAATATGGTTCCTTATGCATGTCCTAGTGGAAGAGCAAGTTGGTAAAGTATTCTATGTATACTGGAACTTTGCATATCAAGATTAATATGAAATGTACAGTATGCATAAACACACATATTTACTATGTAAATATATCTTTCCTATTCATTCCTAAAAGAAAGCTTGCCAACCCAAACTATTCCTTAAACTCATATTAGTAACTGTCAAACACGTAGATGGCACTTAAGTGGTAGTTGAAAGTACTCTTCAATACCAGCTGAATGAAAAACTATCCAGCTAAGTTAAGGAGAAAATTAAATAATAAAACCTCTCATGAAAGGATCCTGCATGTTACAGCATTCTTATAACTGAAAGATATACTGTAATTTACTTAGTATAGCCAAGTATTTATAGAACCATGATTCAGAGTTGCACACAATATGATTTTAGCACTAAAGCTGAAAAATAAAACCTACTGGAATCAATCCAACTTGCTTTATTTCCTGGAATACAGGTAAAAAGCCATTATAGTTAACACCAGGATAACAGAGTCTCTATATAACAGTGCTCTATCTCATAATGAATCCATAGTAGTCTGTTCATTTGTTTACAAAAATTATTTACAACAAATAATCAAGGAAAACAAATGTTTTCTTTAATCCTCTTCCAGTAACAGTCACTCCTTACAATGAAAAAATATTTATGTGCTGATAGCAAAGCAACTCTCACTTTATAATTCACTGTGAACATTACATCTGAAGAGGTGTTCCCCCCACAGTTTTATTTGGCCCAACTTCCCCATCCCTTGCCTTACCTATGTATTAGGTAAATATTATTCACAGGCAAATATTAACTATCTAATATGGATGGCAAGTCCATTCACTGACTATGCCATGGACTTAATTTTCAAAAACAATTTTGCAACTACTCTTATCTATTTTAACTTGTCACTTGTGTAAGATTTATGCCAATTAGGTTGTATGGTTAGTCTGCTAATTTTATTTAGTTATTAATATATTGCGAATATAAAGTCTATACAATAGAAGATGCAGTAAAAAACAATATACTGTATTTCCACTCTTCTTTGTGTGTTTGTAGCAGAACTGAAATGTAATACATATGGTTCCAACTATATAAGTTTTAATGAAATAGTTAATGTAAATAAAATTTCATAAAACATTTCTAGGGCTTAACAGTAATGAAGAGACCTAAATCAATGGCATATAAAGCCCTGATAAAATTAGGTATTTTTAGGGCACGAGCTTTATGCAACTTCTCAGAATTACATTTACTTAACAAGTGTATAATACATATAAAATACTTAATGTATTTTTGTGAATAGAGCTTTAACATACTTTATCTGTAACACTATATATTTATTTTGTACACATTATGAGTTCTTAAAATGCCCTGATGAAGAATTATTCGTATTCCCCTTTTTAACATTCAGTGGAACCAAAACCCCATAACTGCTCCCAATTTCACAAGGAATTCAGCTACTCTATCTTCTTTCTTTCAATATTATAATGCTTAATATTTTTGAAATTGTAGTAACCCATTATTAGTTGGTTGACTTCTCGAGACACTCTTCACTCCTACAAATGTGGTATGTGTGGGTATTTTCATTCAAAATAATTTTGCTTTAAAAATTTCATGACACCTTTCGAAGTGCTGAGAGGCAGATTAAAAACTCAAGACTCTTAACTTCCCTTAAGAAAAATTTTAAACAAAGATTTACTCAACACTTTTATATAAAACAATATTCTATCTAGGTAGGTAATGGAGTGAGGAGGGGAACAGAAGGAAGACACGAGGTCTCTGCTGCCAAAGGAGTTTACCATCCAATGTGGGAGATAGACATATACACAAATAATAGAAAATGTTCAATGACTGAGATACTGGGGATAGGTGAGATGAGGGTTACAGATGGGGTCAGGGATGGGAGGACATGACAAGTCTGAAAGAAGACTGCTTCAGTGTTTCAAACTGAACACTGATAATCATGCTGTCGATTTTAAATTATACTCCATCATCCTACATATGTTTTCCCAACTGAGTGCAAAAAGATATATATGCAGAAGTGCTAAATGCAGTTACCAAGGTTGCATTCTGCTTTTCAAGCCATGCACCTATCTTTGGGGCAGCACCTAGTCAGAGAGGGCACTTTTTTCAAATTTACACAAAGGCTACATATGTGCTAGCAGTGGCTGTGTGATATTTATTGTCTCCTTTATTTCCCTGTACCAGCAATGTTACGGTGTAAATGTGCATTGATAAAGAATTAGAATGTTATATCCACACCATGAAATATCTAGCAGGCATTAAAAAGAAACAGGCACTGTAGTTTAGTTAATTATGCTGTAGCAATCAGTTTCTTGGTATTGAAGATACACTATACTATAGTTATGTAAGATATGTCACTAGTAAGGAAAGCTGGGTGAAGGGTATATGGGATCTTTCTGTACTTTTGTAATGTCTTGTGAATCTACAATTATTTCAAAATAACAATGAAATATATATAGATGAAGTGTTATAAAATTGTACACTTGAAACCTACATAACTTTACTAACCACCATAACCTCAATAAATACCAAATAATTATAAATTAAAAAAGAAAAAGAAAAATTAGAAGAAGGAGGCATTTCTAGATGTACTGAGGTAGAAGTATCTCAAATATTGACTATTAGCTGCAAAAAAGGTATAGAAAAGAATGTATAGTATGCTAGCCCTGGTGCAAAACAAAAGGGTATGCACAAGTATATGCACATAAATGCTAGTATATGCATAGATTATCTTTGTAAAGATACACAAGACACTGGTGGCAGCAATGGTTGCCTCTGGGGATGGGAATTGAGTATGGGGTAAATCTATATCTTGTCATCTTAAGATGTTTGAATTCCATACCATGTGCACATAGTACTTCTTCAAAAACAGTTCATTCCAGGGCCACAGTTTTCCTGCAGGAAGGTTTTAAAGTACCCCTTCCAGCTGGTATATTCCCCTTCACTCAGTTTAAATGGCCCAGGGATTATGGGATGGGATTTAGTGATAGCTTCTTCCACTGATCAGCATTCTGGGTTCTTTTACTAGACTGTGAGCTAGCTTTCCAAGGTCAAGGGACCATACCATCAGCTGTACCTACACAATGTCTGCCATACTTAGGGACATAGATTTTCTTGAATTTATTTGACTTATTATCCTCGGACTTCCTTTATAAACTACTCTTAAAAAACCCCAGACATAGAAGGATTCTTTACTATTGATTCTACCCCTGGAACCATGTTTTAAAAAATTAACTTCTCACTAGCATAAGTCATTCCCCTGTCAGCAACTATCTATCCATAGACACCAAAGCTCAAAAAGATGCAGGCTTATTCTAATGAAGGCAAGACTTTTTCATGGGAATATGGGTGGTTTATAAATTTCCTTTTTATTCTAATATCTGTATGTCTGTGAACCAGATGAGTCTTCAGTCATGTTAGCTAAAATCTCCTATCCATGCTCATCACCGCTTAACTTATATAGGCTTTATTTGTCTCTCGGTAATACTTATTCATATTACAGTTATCTCTGTGCATAATTTAGCTCTCTTACTAAAGTGTAAACTTCTTAAGGGCAGGAAAGTTTTCTCTATCTCATTAATCCCACAGTAACTAATATCTAGGTCAATCATCTTTGAAGATCATTCATTTAATTAACATTTCATAAATTAAAACTTAAATAACTTTTAAAACATCATTTAATTTATAACTGAGCTAATTTGCTTAAAATAGTATACTGGGCTTATCGTGAAGGCAAATAAGACTTTTACAAGTATAGTCCAAAAAGGAATTATGCTATCAAATGAATAAACCTTATCCTATGCTCTGACTTGATGGAGGTGAAACCAGCACATTCTTTATATACTGGAAGTGCATCCTTTCTTCCTCAACAATGTACAGCTGGCTTCTAAGCTGAAACAGTACTACAAAACTACTCTTTCTTTAAATGTGGTAAACAAATGCTAAATAAGGAGACTAAAATACCTACTGGGGGAGAGAGAAGATGGTAGTCCCTTCTGAGAGCACCAGTTCAATAGCTTCCTACTTACAAGTAATCCTGTTTTGTCTGCTGAACATCCCTGATCCTGACTCCCATCTCCCAGAAGCAGTGCAGTCCTTGTTTCGTGCTACCTGCAGCAGGTTCAAGATCCACTGAAAACTGTTCAGAGCTTTTAATCATTTTGTCTGCCACATTACTTCTTCCTCAAATAAACAGAACTGAAAGCAAGTTGAAATTAGAGCTGATTTTCTCCTCACAGGGACAAAGCTATAATGTAAGTTATGATGGAATTTGTTATCTAGAACTTTGTTAGTCTAGTCTGTACTTCATTAGGTAAAGTTGTATAAGTTTCAAAAGGTTAAGTCATACTCAAACTATATTATAATTCTTCTTTATTATTTTAAAGTAAGCATTAATATAAATGGCAATCTTATTTCATCATATTATATAACCTTTCATATCTGTCCTTCACAGTAAGCCTTGATGAGGGCAATAACTGTATCTTCTCTACCTGTGAATCTCCCACAGTACCTTAGACATAGTAAATTCTTCACATTTTTTAAATTTTTCTATTAAATTTTTAAGAAATACTTATTTGAATTAAACTTTTTCAATGATGTATTTAATCTGTATGTTGACTGATAACTGAATTCTAAAATTCATAAATTTCTATAAAAATGATCCAACTTTTATTGATGCACCATTCTTATTTCAGAAACAAGTATTTTTTTCCTCAGGCTCCTAAGAGACTCCACCTGAGAAAAACAACCTTCTGTGCAATAGGTACACATTTTGTGATAGATACTGCACAACAGACTGAAGGTCTCTTGGAATTAGTTCTGGAAGAGAGGCAAGCAAGCTCAAAGAGAAATTTTTAACTGTCTTCAGTTCCTTTGAGTGGTGTCATAAAATTCTTAAACATATTAATTTTAATATCAAAAACTAAATATGTACCATTAAGCTCTTCTGGAAGAGAGGAAGGATATGTTATAAAAAGCTTGAGTACTGCAATTCTTAAAATGTTAAAATCAAACCAAGGACAAACAGGAAAAGCTTAAATTCTCTTTGGTTTAGGTTTTCTCATTTTATAAACTAGAATAAGAACAAACTCTTAATTCATAAGAATGTTCTGAAAACTGATGATTATAAAGGTTGGTTAGTACTTTTTTGTTTACCTAGAAAGAGTCCAAAATATTCTATGTATGCAATATACTTTTACTTGTTTATAGCATATGAAACTGTCAAATAAAACTTAATTTCGAAAATAACAAGTAGTCAGAGTCCCAGAATCTAACCTGCATGCCAAAGCACTGGATTTCTAAAAGCTATCAATTTTTTAATCTATTTTGAGTCATTTTCTTAATGGTTGCCCTGGGAATTATAATTAGCATCTTTACTTTTAAAAAGTAGTTCAGATTAATACCAATTTCAGTTATTGAAATTTTCAACTCCACCTTTTCAACTTTTTATAATAATTTCTATCTCTTTACTGATAGTCTTTATTTGCTGAGACATTCACATACTTTCCTTTAATTCTTTAGACATGATTTGCTTTGAATTATTTATAATAGCTCATTTAAAGATTTTTCTGGTAAGCCTAGGCTGTCTCAGGGACAATTTCTATTGACTACTTATATGTGCTGTATTTACCTGTTTCTTTGACAGTATTTTCGTTGTTGTTGCTGAACATTAGACATTTTAAATAGTATAACATAGTAGATTTGGAAATCAAACCCCTCCCCAAGGTTTGTTGCTGTTATTACTTTTTGTTTACTGATTTCCTGGACAAATTCTATAAATGCTCTATTCCCTGTCATGTGTGGCCACCTGAAGTATACTCAGTTAGCTTAGGGGTCAGCTAATGACTGAACAGAAATTTTCTCAAATATCTTTAACCAACAGATTTTCCACCCTTTGCCAAAGGACCCTGCGTGTGTATTGGGGCATGCCTTCAATGCTCCAGCAGTTTATAGCTCTGACTTAGCCTTCATTTCCTGCCTCCTCATATTCTCAAGGTCAGCCAGAGGTCTTTCCTGGGCCTGCACACAGCTCTGCACATGTGTATGGCTTCTAGATACCCAAGATTATCTTCAAACATTGTTAAAGCCCTCTATCTCATCCAAATACCCTTTTAAAAAGTTTGGTGGGGGGAGTACCCTAGTGGTGGCTAGGCTTCGGCACTGTCAATGCTGTGACTTGGGTTTGATTCCCAGCCAGGGAGCTACCCACATAAAAAAAAAGAAGAAAAGAAAAATAACTTTAAAAAAAAATATTTTTGGCCAGCCTCCTTTTTGTCTCTCCTGGTATCACTACTTCAGGCAGATGCAATGTTACACAACTGAACAAATGCCATGAGAACAAGCTATTCCATTGAGGAAGGATGATTAAATTCAAATAAAGACAAGCTTTGTGATAAGGCCTTTCCAGGGAACAGCCAGACAGGCCAAATAGTGAAAATTCTCTTAAGATAGGAATATTTGGGGAGCTCGACCCCTGCAGTGACTGGTAATTTTCAAAGCTATCATGGTTGCAAGGTTGCTCGTTTCCTTGTGGAACTTGGGAAAAACAGATATGATTGTGGCAAGTTAAAACACAACAAAGCGCATGATTCTTACCACAAATCAGGTGTTTTTAGTGAATAAGTGTTCTTTAGGTTACTAAAAAACTTTGGTTAATTTCCAGAATTCTGAAAACGTTGGTTTTAGAAATATCTGCCTGTGTTCATGTTGCTTTAATAAAGTGGTAGATTTTCTGAGGTCCTTATTCCAATATTCTAAAATCCCCCACTTTGAGTCTGAAAAATCATTCTAGAACTGGTGTCTTCTAAAAAGAAGACTCTTAAAATTGCTCAGCAAAATATGTGGGATCCCTGATGATACCTAATATATTGAAATTATTAAAGAGAAAATATGATCAGCCTAGATTTACATTCCATTGTACCTTTACAAGCAAATAAATCTGTTTTCTGATAACAGATTCAAGGAAAAAAAACATTTATTGTTATCAACGTATGGTTGCATTTCAAATACTTTTAAAATATTGCTCCTTTCTAAAGATTCACATATTTTAATTTTAAATAAAACAACATGAGAGAATATGACTTATCCGAGTCATGGTGGGACTGAACGCATAGATAGCATCTTGTTTGATGCCTAGAGTCCTAACAGATGAAAGGTTACTAAGAAAAGATTTCAAGGTATTTTTTAGATAAAATGAGGAAGATGGCAATTGCATGATCCAAGTCTTAACTTTAATAAAGAATCATAAACATTAAGAAAATTTAGTATAATATTTACTATTTTATCACACACAATTAATTATTCTTTATAATTATTCTTTATAATGCTGCCAAACCAAATTACAAGTTATGAAAAAGTCTGACATTATCCTAATACTAAATTAGGAGATGTCAAAATTATTATAAACGGTCTTTCATTTGGAGAGTTTTGGGGGCCCTGAATGAGTTTAGTTGCAAGTATGATATGAAAACAACCAACTTATGCATTTGTGTGTGGTGGTGGTGGTGATGGGGTGGGGAGAATAAGAATGAACACCTAATACTTTCCATATAACTTCCCTGCCCCTCTTAAAGTAGCACTTAGAATTCCCTGAGTTTGGAGGTCATGCTGCAGGAAGAAAAATGTTGAGAATCACTGACTTAATGTTTAAAACGCTGTAACAGTGGTTACAACATCATTAAGAGCTTTTCTGAGAAAACCAATTTAAATTGCGCAGATACTTAAAAGAGGAAATCACTCATAAAATCCACAACAATAGTAGTCTCAGTGATATTTATACTATTATTAAATCAGAGTTTCACTGTTCTATTCCCCACATATTTTGAAAAAAACAGCATAAACATACAATAAAAATATATAACATAGTAAGTTTCACTACTATATCATTTTAGAATTCATGGACTTAAAAATCTGCAATTTCAAGAATTTATAAGCAACTGTTAAAGTTCTTGATTAAACAATTTTTCATTTCGCTGAGACTTTAATTTGAAGAATTTGAATCTTCTGTAAAGGCTAACATGTGTGACTGAATGGTTAAGGTAGTAAGTCTAGACTATCACTGATGCTTGGTTACTTTCTTTGCATTGTAAACTAAACAAGAACCCATGAAGTGACAAAATTGTTTCAAAAAAAAATGTGGCCTTCCCAAATAAAATAAATTTCTACTGCTGCTGATTAATATAAGGAAATGCTTTAAAAGTCATAAAGTGGTGTTGGTTCTTAGCCAGAAGATATTAATTTTGGATAAGTTAAAGACTAATGTGGTAAATTCAGCTTTGACTCAGATCTATGACATAAACAAGTCTTCCATAAAACATTTTATGAGAGAAATTACATACTAAAATATTGTTTGTGCTTTCAGGATAATTTATAATCCCTTGGGTCAAGATTCTTCAAATCTGTTTTCCTTCACCTAAATTATATTAATGTGAGAACAGACACATCAATAATTTCCATAAAAACAAATAAAGGTATTCCTTTTGTTCACCAAATGTAGAATATTAAGTGTTTGCCAAACCCCTTACAACCCATTCTTAGGCAACAGATTAAAAACGCTTGGCTGTAAAAATATCAGGAAAGAAAGAAGCACTTATCTAAACATATGGGAACTTAAAATTTAAAACAAAACAGTAGAAAAAAAATAAATAAATGGTACCAAATTGTCTTAAAAGTACTCGAATCTCCTATAGGAATGGAATCATACAGTAAAAGATAAGCAAGTGATTAAAGCTTATGCCATGCCTCCTTGAGAACCATAAGCACATGTTCTTTTCCTCCTATACATACATACATATATATATATATATATATATATATATATATATATATATATATATAGCCTAGTCAGTCCCCAAATAACAAACAATATTGAATAAATTCATAAAGATCTTATGGTGTCAGTTACAGAGACAAAGATGCCCACTCTCAGGTAATGCAGAGGAAGGAGCACAATGGAGTATCTCACTTATTCTCTGCTATAAAAGATCCCTTGAAAAACTTCTAGGAATCTTTAAGATCTAGTACTGCCCTGAAATCAAAATCAGTCCAGTTAAACAGTGTTTATACACTTTTTTTTAGATATTCAAATCTATTCTCTGAAAAAAATCCTGCAAGTCATAAATTTACAACCTCTCTGTCCCCATCACTGCACCACCTCCCCAAATGAGAAAACTAGCAGGACCTGTAAATAACTTCCTAGGTAATGAAAAGTGGGTAAACACTGCTAAAATTTAACTGGTAAAAATTCTATAATGCAGTTGCTACCAAGACATTAGATATTCAAGACTGCTGCTCTCAAAAATGACAGAGCTCCAGAGAGAAATTACATTGAGGAAGGGAAACAGAAGCATCTTCCTAGATTTATACTTCAATTTTGGGGTGGGAGAGATTGGGAGTCAAAATATTCAAATAAATATAACAATTCTGAGAGCAGAAAAGCTCCAGTGGCCCTGCTGGGCTGGTGCAAAGTATTTAAGTTAGTAAAGAATTAATAGATGGTTATTACGGAATGGTGAATAATTATAACTCTTCATGAAAGTGAAAGAAAGCTTCAAGATTAAAATGCTCCAAGATTAAAAAGCTTCAAGATTAAAACCAACCAGAATTTCTCTAGACTGAGCTGAAATAAACACGGCAAAGGTTCTAAGAGCATGAAGACAGGAACCAGGACCCTTTGGACCCAAACCCATTTTTTCACTTTAAAATGGGATTTGCTTGTTCTCTTGCCACAGCTAAAATGGAAAACCAGTGACTTTTTTTTCCTTGATTGTGCTCAACACTATAGAGGCCACTGCCTATTTTAACATGCCTATTATTTGAAGCTTGTGAAAAATGAAATTGGCCTCTAAACGGTTCAACAATTCATAAGCAAATTGCCTCTCCTCCTGATGAGGGCATTTACCTTTGTTTAATAAAGAGTTTAAGCATATTGAGAGTGATCAGGGACCTTTGTGCTGTCTGTCCTGAGAACCACTGCATTTCATTTGGCCTCCTACTTTATTATGGGGCAGTTGTCTACGATCATCTTAAGTCAAAATCCATTTCTTATTCAAATAACTTTGATTTAAAAATTATTTCATTACCACCATTTTCTTTTAACATCTGGTATTTCTTCACATTATTGTTGTAATATACAGGGTCCAGCACAAATAACGCCCCTGTTTTATGAGCTGGTAATCTATACCACATCTTTTATTACAAAATCATAAGCATGTAATTCTGTAACATAACAATACCTCACTTGAGCACACTATATGACATTTTAGGTGAAATGTTCAAATTGCTCTCCATCTCTTGTGAGACATTCATGTATATGGTCTGGCGTTATTTCTGCCAGACCCCGTGTAATTCAAATGACAGATTATTCATAATTCAAGGCTATGACATAAAGGAGAGCTCATTTACTTATAAACATAAACTGACTATATACAGAACACTGTTGATGAGCATTGTGCCAATGTTACTTTCACTTCCTGAGTACACTGGCACAACTTTCATGCTTACTAGAACCTGCTAGAGATATGCCTCATAGTTAGGAAATAATTTGCTTGTATTCTGAATCATATTCTAGAGAATAAAAGAAGAGAGTTACTAAAATAAAATAAAAATGTACAGTGATCACCAAAGAACTTTTGCATACTAAACTTATGTCAATATAATTAAAGATAAATCAACAAGACTTCAGAATTTTCTTTCTTCAAAGGGTAATTGTTGTTCAACATAAAATAAAAACATGCTATTCTATTGTAATTCAGAAAAATATTTTACAATTGTTTCTAAATAATACTATAATACCCTTACAAGATTTGTCTCATACAGTTTGTTTCTTATTGTTGTAAATATTCTTGAATAAGGCATGTTAAGAACCATAAGGAACATACCCTTCAACTAATCTAGGTTTAAGCTAATTCAATAAATAACATCATTCAATAATTACTACACAATCCTCCTGTAATTATTGTAATTCCCAGTACCTACCGTATTTATGTGGGTTACATTTGCAACATCCAAGTAAAGTTATTTTCATTAATTTAGGAAGAAAAAAAGTGTTTTAAAGCCATTTAATTTTATAATAATTCGGGTAATTTTATTTTAAATTTACATAATCTCTGTAGCTACTCAATTTTCCCAATTTCCTGTTTTATGTGAGGACTGTCTGAAATGTATCCAGTTTTGTAATATGAAAAAGAAGCATTTATGGCTGGTTTTTTTTCTGAACAGCCCTCGTACACTGAAGTTTAGAAGAAAAAAAAAAGGAGCACAGAGCATAGAAGGCACTCAGGTAAAGAGTGATGCAACCAATGTTAATCTGACTTAATGCTGAATGTCTATGGATGAACGAAAGCACTCTGAATACACAGCAGACTCCTGCTTGTGTTATTTCCCAGTCTCTTGCCCAGGTGTCATGACATTCATAACATTAAAGGAGCTGCTGAGGCATAATTAACAGGACAAAAGAGAAACTTTACCAAGAAAGAGGTAATTCACAGGCCATTAATAGTTTAAAATGTCAACTGGCAGACCTTCATTTCCCAATGCCTGAATTACAGCAAGTCTCCTGACCCCTTTAGGATCCCCCCCTTCAATCTACCTTTGATTGGTGCCCACTGACTACTGTACAGTGCTTCTTCTCACTTCTATGTCTTTAAGTTGTTTCCCTGTCTAGAACGCTTTATTCAACTACGAAAAGTTTGCCCAGCCCGAATCCTATTTTGTCCATGAAGCCATCCTTTATCACTCCAGCCCACATTAGTCTGTGCCCAACCAAACTCCTACAGACCTCACCGTCTCCATCACTCATTTGGCCATTAAATCATATGTGACCTCATTCTTTGTTTCATGAATCTAGTCTCCTCAAAATAACTGCAAGCTTTTTAAGGGCAAACAGCATGGCTTATGCCTGTTTTATAGAACTTTCACCCACACCCAAAAAGGAGCCTACCACAATGTTCCATCCACAAAAGCTATATTAATTGTTGAACTGAAATACAAGAATTTACCATAATATGAAGAGCAGTACTAGCTTAGAATAAAAGATAGGTTTTGATGTAAAATACACTGTCTTATGATAATGCTGGCAAATATATCTTGAACCTTGAATGAATATTAACTTTTAAATGTCTATAAGCAAAGGGATAATCATAGTGGAAATTCTACTTTCTTTTTCAGAACTGCAAAGCCATCTCTAAATGGAAGAAGCTAGAAACTGCTCCAAAATCCAAATTAATATATTACAATTCAGTGATAATATTAAAAAATGTCTGCACCTCCACTAATGACAAAGAATCTCATACTGGTTGTGTAGACAAGGGGGCAAATAAACAACTTTCAAGACCCATGACTTGATTTTATCATTCCACAAATGTCACTACCACATTCAGATGTGAGCTTTTCACTAGAAACACATGTGTACAGCATAAGGCGCAATTTCAAGAAATGTTAAAGTGGTGTGTGCATATGTGCACGTGTGTATGTATACATATACACACACACACATATATAGAATTAAAGGCCTTACTTATAATATCCCATTAGGCAAGGTGTCTTCCAATTATCCATCTCTCTAGAAAACATATTTCCTCAGAAATATCAGATTCAACTGTCAGAATTAATGTTCTTCTTTAATGCCTTGGTCCTTCTACCTTTGGCTTTCTTTTTTTTCTTTTTTTTTGTAGTATGTGGGTAGTTCCCTGGCTGGGAATCGAACCCAGGCCGCAGCATTGACAGCACCAGCGCCAAAGCCTTAAGCCACTACACCACCAGGGAACTCCATCTACCTTTAAAAGTAGGTGAACAAAGGCGAAGTTCCTACCAGTCAAGGAGGTTTCCTTATACAGCCACTCCTCTCTTAAGGACCTACCTGTTCAACACTACTGGGACTTAGAACCAGTTCTCTACCATGGGGAATCTCCTTTCTGTCTGTGTGAGTCTGGAGAATCCCCTTTCTCAGTCTTTCCTCATTCCTGCATTTGGTTAGTGTTCTCTAGATGAGGCTTTCGTGTTTTTTGTTTTTTGTTTTGTTTTGTTTTGTTTTTGCTTTTTGGTATGTGGGTTAGTTCCCTGGCTGGGAATCAAACCCACAACGCAGCATTGACAGCGCTGAAGCCTTAAGCCACTACACTACCAGGGAACTCCCTAGATGAGGCTTTTGCAATCACGCAAGACTACATATTCCATTTGTAAGTGTGGTGTCACGTGATATCTATTGAAAAACGCATACCCTAAGGCACCACGACACAGCAGACATCGCCTGTAAGCTCTTCACTTATTGACCAAATTCACTTAATGACCTAGCCTTAGGAATGGAACTTGGCCCATAACTCCGTTGTTAAGTGAGGAGTGCCTGTATTATTATTAGCAAATTCATCAGAAAGCTCTAAAGAACAGAAGATAACAATAACTTAAAAAGAAAGCTAGAAAATCAAGTTCTTTTCAAATACAGGTAGCTGGTATTAACTACACTAATAAAGTAGAAGATAACAGGCAGGTTAAATACTGAGATTGTATGTGTTTGAATTTTTTTAATGGTTATTTCTGACTAATGATTTTAATCTAGTTTATGCATAATTTTCCATACATTTGGAAAAATAAATACCGCAAAGCCTAAATAAATATATAAACTTCAAAGCTCTCCTGTACAGAGGCTTTGTGCATCTCTAACATGTGTTTGTAAAATTAATTTTTAAAAGATACCCAAAATTTCTATGAAAAATATAGTTGCTTTAAATAGAGCCACTATTATGTACCTTTAAAAAGAAGTTAAACATGGTGCTTATAGATAGTCAACAGTACTGACTGTACATTAAAAAAAAGTGTTGATGATAGATCTCATGTTTTTTAACCACAATGAAAATAAATTTGCTAAAAGCATCATACATCTATATGATTAAAGAGATACTGATGAACTAAAAATGACATACTCCAGTTAACTGTGAGAATGTAATTTGCAAATTAGATTGACCATAATAGGTTCTATTAAGAAACACTGGTGATAAGGTACAGTGAGATGAGTATGATCAACAGAATGCATTCCTATGACTATATTCTGCAATTAGAAATTATAGCTGGGTCTATCCTTTAATATTATCTGTTCCATAATAATCTTTGTTATGTAGAATAACTGTGAGCAAGCTATATAAAAGAAAGTTCATACATCTAAATAGAGGTTATTAATACCTAAATACGCATGCCTATAAAAATAAGATATGTCCAAATACCTGAAGATTTTTAACTATGTTCATAGACAAGTCAAAAAAATAATAAAAGAAAGTCTAATGACCAGAGAGTTGTTATTTATCCATTTGGAGTATACTTAAGCTACTTGTCCCAAAGCTCCCAAACTTACCTAGAGCTCTCATTCTCAGGATACTATAGGAATGATTTTCAAAATAGTCTCTTAGAAATACTCAGGGGACCATATGCAACAACTCTTATATTATTAAATTTCATGCATGTGTTTCTGATAGGAATATATTTTAACAAGAGTGCCATGGCTATTGGTTCTAAAAGAGGGACATCTAGATTTGTACAATGTAAATTATGCCTCTTTGAGCACTCCTACTCCAGACCATGCACTGTCTCCTTTTTTTTGCCCTGAACACAGGCTCACCTGACTACAATCTCATTTTTCTCCCTCCCTGACTCCGACGTGCTCTCTATCCCTGCCTCCAACCCTGTATGACTGACTATCTTTCTCCACAGAGCCAATGCTTTCAGTATGGGAGGGTAGATTTCTGGAAAACAACTTGCCAAACAGGGCAATGGTCACAGGAGTTTATGGAGTAAAATACATCACAAACTACATATCACTTCATTAGTATCAAAGAAATAGAAGCTGCATCATTCCCATTTGTTCTTGCAAAGGTTTATTAAACTGACAAGAGTGCACTGTAGATGGCTCCATGAACTGATCAAAAAATATTTAATCAATGACTGCCAGGCACCTACTCCTAACATCAAAGAGCTATTCTACAAAATCAAGTACCTGGCCAAGCCAGGGGCAAGTTTTTTACTTATAATGTGGAAGAAGCTGAGTGAGTCAGAGTTTGTTTTAATTATGGGGAACTTCATGAAATGCACTGAGAGCAATACTCTAACAAGGAAAAAAGGTCAGAAGATTTCATGAGATTTTTCTCGAGTGAATAAATCATTGATACCATCTTCTACTTAACCATATAAAAAAAGGATGTAAAAAAGCACCCATCATCTACACTTACTTCACCATTGTTCAAAATCAGGATACAAAGGGTATTTTTCTTATTACAATGAGGCGTGTACTGAGGTCCAAGTTTTGCCAGCTATGTAACTTATTCGCACCACAAACCACGTATACTCAACTATATGGTTGTTAGACTATATAAGCAACAGTAATATCACAGAGAAGAAGCACAATGACATGGTGAGCTCATGAGCATTTTTCTTTGAGGACACAGTGCTATGGAAACTCTAGGCCAAGGGTGTCCAATCTTTTGGCTTCCCTGGGCCACATTGGAAGAATTGTCTTGGGCCACACATAAAATAAAATATACTAACACTAATGATAACTGATGAGTTAAAAAAAATGGTTGCAAATATCTCAGGATTTAAGGAAGTTTACAGATTTGGGTTGGGCCGCATTCAAAACTGTCCTGGGCCGTATGCAGGGCAGCATGCGGGGCAGCATGTGGGGCTGCGGGTTGGACATGCTTACTCTAGGCTGACAGCACTAAAACCAGTTTTTTCACAGATACCTTTATATGGGAATGACTCAAACATCCACTAATGACTGAAGCAAAGCAGAGACCACTTTGAAGCAATCCAAGATCTCAGTGTAAGATATGTTACTGGAACTTTGTATCATACGCCCACAGAAAGTATATGGAATAGCAAGTCAAGCTATATAGGCTATTAAGTCCATCTAACTACTTTTCATTACTAGAGAACTCGTCAGCATCTCCTGCAGGATATTGCATAATACGAGGTTGGACAATTCATTTCATGAACTCATCCTAGACAAAGTGCTATGTACCTCATTGCTGAATATCACTATGATCACCTGTGAAGTACTGCCCTTGGGAAGCTATGCACTGATGCCAGAGTCTAGTCTACCCTTCAAAGCAGTTTTGGAACTCTTTTTCTGGAATGGCTATCAGAGCTGTCGTCTTATGACCCTTGACATCCTGAACGACATCAAAATGTCTTCCTTTCAATATTTCTTTTATCTTTGGGTAAAGAAAAACATCATTGGGGGCCAGATCAGGTGAGTAGGGTGGGTGTTCTAATACAGTCATTTGTTTACTCACTAAAAACTCCCTCACAGACAGTGCCATGTGAATTAGTGCATTGTGCTGATGCAAGAGCCATGAGTTGTTGGTGAAAAGTCCAGGTTGTTTTCATCTAACTTTTTCACACAACCTTTCAGCACTTCCGAACAGTGAACTTGGTAGACTGTTTGTCCTGCTGATAACAAATTCATAATGAACAATCCCTCTAATATTGAAAAAGGCTAGCAACATTATTTCAACCCTTGATTTGAACTGATGCAACTTTTTTGGTCATGGAGAATTGGCTGACTTCCATTGTGCACTCTCATGCTTTGTTTTGGGATTTTATTGGTACACCCATGTTTCATCACCAATGATAATATGGCCCAAAACATTGTCTTGTCTTTCCAAAAGGTCTTGGCAAACTTCGGCTCTCCTTTGCTTTTGTTCATCGGTGAGTTCCTTTGGGGCCATTTTTGCACATACCTTTCTCATGCCAAGATTTTCAGTTAAGGTTTTCCTGGTTCGCTGTAGATGTTTACTTGGTCTGCAATACTTCTCACAGTCAACCGACGATTCTGACGTACAGTTTGATGAATGTTTGCAATGTTTTCATCAGTTCTGCTTGTTACTAGCTACCCTGACCTCTCTTCATCAGTGATGCTTTCTCTCCCCGCAGAAAATGTTTAATCTATTTGTACACTGCTGTTTTCTTCATGGCATTATCCCCATAAACTTGGACTAACATGTCTCTGATTTCACTTCCACTCTTGCCAAGTTTAACAAGAAATTAATGTTTGTTCATTGCTCTAAATCACAGTCTGACATTCTCACGACAGCACACAAAAACATGCAACAATAATGCTTGCCACTCAGCATGGGACTGCAAGCACATCAATGGGAACACAGTTGTGAGACACAGATATACCAAGGTTATGACACCTTACCGAGTTGCTTGTACAGTGCTGCCTATGTAAGCACGTGGTGGTAAGTTCGTGAACTTAATTGTCAGAATACACACACACACACACACACACACACACACACACACGAATTAATTGGTGACTACGTTACAAATTGATAAGCCTGAAGACTGAGAAAATATACAAACCTACATTAGGGAAGCCTAACATTCTTTCAGGTATCTTTACTAGCAATACAAAGCTGAAAACTATCACTGATCTCTACCATCTGAGCAGTTCAAAGTCACAAGTGAGGAGAGGGTAGGATACTGGAGAGACTCCAAGAGACCAACTAAACAGTCATAATAGTTCTGTTGCTCCTCTGTGGTTCTGCTAATTAAAAAAGAAATGACATCTGATATCTTCCAACACTTAAAATACACATATTAAAAAACCCTGCTTTCACCTGACCAACCATTTGTTTCTTCCCACTCCCTGACCCTTGTTCTCCATGTTTTTAGTGGCACCACCACCTTCCTGGTTTCTCAGGCTTATAAACTCTGAATTATGTTCAAAGCCTCTCTTTCACTTCCCCCAGCAATAGGAATTTGGTTTGTTTGTTTCTGCAAAGCCTCTTTACTCACATGCAATCACCTAATTTCAGGTCCTCGTCCAAAAGCTATCTATCTCAGCTATCTTTATACCTGATCCAAATTCTATAAACCAACATGTCTTCTCCTTTCTCTCAAAATTAGATACAGTTGGAAATAGGTAAAGAGGGGGAGGGGGGAGTTCTTACACTTGTGATCAAATTTCATAGCCATTCCAACAGAGCTGTTGAACAAACTTTTTCTGAGCATAAGAATAGCTAGGCACAGGGCCAAGAAAAGAAGAGTCAATGATAGAAGCCAAAAAACAGGTGAGCTGCAATCTTTCCACTCCTACATAAAACCTGGCCCTGGAGTGTTAGTCCCTACATACACACATAACTTCTTCCACTTCTTGATTTTGTAGTCTTCTTATATTCACAAACTCTGCACTTGGGTGGCTTACCTACTTTTCCAATGCCAGTTTTCCTACTGCTATCATAACCTAAAACTAGCTGGTATCCTGTAAGACTCTTCTCCTTCCAATCCATCTTATATTGTAGAGGACTCTTCTACAAATAATGTTCTCTTTGTAATACAAGAAACTATAATCAGATCCAATATCTCTTATCCAGCCTTCCCAAAGACAAATGGCTATTTTAATTTCCTTGACGTTTTATGATCTTAGAAACCAGAACAAGGGGAGTGGTGTGGAGAACGCTTAGAGTGCAATTTGTTGAATAAAGACAGCTGCTGGGAATCCCCAAGTACTGTGGCAAGGGGTGTGGTGGTGACAGCAACCGGTTTGAGAACCATGTAAGGCTTCAAGATCTACTGGTATACAGACTCTTCACCAATAATCTCTATACCTTTGCCATTTAAAAACTTGGCTTAAAAGTTATCCTCTCCCCAAAGCCTTCTTTCTGACCACTCCTTTATTCTATGTCAGTACCTTGCTTATGTGCAATATTTTTCATGTATCTAACTCATCTACAATCCGGTATATATTGCTTTGTGAGCATTTTATGTGACTTTGATATTTGTATCATATCTTGAGCAAGACTGTAAGCTCTGTGAGGATACAACTAGTTCTTCTATTTCTCTGGTTTCCAAGCACGGAACTCAGCATAATGTATATGCTTTAAAAACAACAGGTTTTTTTTTTTCCCCAGTGACATATAATTTTCACTTAGCTATTCAACACTAACATTTTTTAAGGTTGAGCAAGTTTGAAAGTATGATACATTAAGAGGTGTAGAAAATACACCCACACTTGATAGAAGAGATACCACTTAGAGTTGGACCCAACATAAAATATGCTCCACCCAACCAACTATAGTATTACACCACACTTCTTCTTTGGGCTCTTTTTACTGCATAAGCCTGTGGCTCATTTTTGCTCTGAGCAACACTGTAACTACAGAAGCTCAACTCTAAATAAGTTTACTGTTGGGAATCTACACTTCCCACCTACACAACCACTGGCTTCCCACACTGTCTCTAGTGTCCTGTGAGCAACTGCCCAATTACCGTGTGGAAAGACAGCTTACACACTGAAGGTCCTTTCTTGGCAGTCCCTGGCTTTTACTGCTGGTCCTCACTTAGCTTAATTGATTCAGAACAGTATCAAAAAGAGACATTATTACACAAGTTCGAAAAAAAAAGACTATTTAAGAAAATTTAAATGTAAAAGCCCTGGTCATTGTGCTGCTTTAAAACAGGCAAGCATGTGTGACATTGAGAGAAGAGAATAATGCCTATTGAAATAGGGAACTCTGACTAATCTCAGTGCACAAGTTTTAGTGTTTCACACATATACATTTTCATAAAGTAAAATGTTATATAAATGGGAAACACAACTGACTTCAAAATTATAATCCATTGCAGTAATGTTATAGTGTTTTAAACCAAATATAATTTCAAAAAGTGTACAGTTTTTTAAAAGACAACAATGTCAATGTTAGCATGTGTTTCTGAGAAACAACTCATGCATGGGTTAACAGAGCATTTTACACTTTCTCAGTAGCAGTCTTCCTTCCCACTGGAACGAGAGACCCCAGCAGAGATTCCTTCTTAGTTCCTCCCCACCAACTGGGACCTGAACACAGCACAAACACAATTTATAAGCAAAAAACATTGAGACATATTATCACTTCCTTTGGCCATATGGGGGAGAAGGTAAAATAAGCATCATTTTTCTTTTTAACTAAATATACGTTGTCCTACATACACCTTTATGCACGGATATAAAAATAATTTTGTAATTTAGATTTCTATGTCCTATTCCAATCACTGACAATTTTTGCAGCATATATGAAAACTGGGGGGAGATGCCTGCTTTCTTTTCTATCAGTAAGATAGGACACCAGATTGCCTTCCGTTGGAAATCAACATTGTTGTAAAACAATCCATGTAATACCTTTGTTAAAATTCCCAACAATTTTTCCATGTTTTAAGAAAAAAAGTAGACATTATGACCATTATGTTAGCATGGATGAGGAAATCTGTAATGGCCTACCTAGTAGCACCACGTGCAATAGACGAGATACACCCTCCAGCTATTCTGGCCAGTCATCACCAAAAAGACCTAATAGAAATATAATAGCTGTGTTTAAAATGCTTATTTAATATCACTTTGACCTCCTACATTATGAAATTATCTTTTTTCACTTACTTGTGACTGGATTGTTAGTGTTTTGGAGAAACAAAGCACCTGCCTCACCTCCCTAACAACCCAATTCCTCCCTCACATACAGAAAAACAGGAATCTGACTACTGTGCCAAGACAAGAAAGAGTTAACTGTTCAAGCTCTTGATCAGAGTCTCTTAAAATCTGCATGTCCAGGAGTGGATTTTAAAAAAATACATTTTATTCACTGCAATGGAAAAACCACACTTAGTGATGTTTAATAGTCAAGTATCTTTTATGTGTTATGGCCTATACAAAACATAGCATTGCATTAACTTCAAAGGTGGTAAGAAGATTAAAATTAAAAGTTCATGGGACGTGACATGCAACACAGCATTAAAGATATAAGACTGAACAATCCCAGTGCCTTAGCAGGATCCTTTTATAGTTCTTTGTTGTGAGGGAAATTCTTAAAACGCAATCCAGCAAGCATAAGTGTAAGTAAAGCTTTTAAAATCCTATCATAACATGTTATTTAGAAAGCTAATCATCAAAGCATTTTTATGGGAACAGAAGGGGGCTTATTAAAATCAATGCAACTCACTTTAAGATATCACATTTGTACTGTTTTGAACTCCTAAAATGTGCCCCTCACATTTAACAATTTCTGAAAAAAGAACTAAAATCATACCACAAGAGTCACTCTAGCCCCCAAACCCAAACCACCCCAAGAACCTCGGACTCTTATTATGATCACTCTCCCTGGGGCTAAATTAAAAGGAACATGATAAAGAATAGTGACATGGAAGTAGGAAGTTTTATACTGGAAACTGGCAGTGAAAACTGTCATTCCCTTAAAACAGCTACAGTACTTTATTCAAGTCTCCACTACTTTCTTTCTGTTTTACATATTTAATAGCATTGGGTCTCAACGTGTGACCCTGGGAACTGTAGCAGTAGCATCACCAGGGAACTTGTTAGAAATGCAAATTCACTGCCCCACCCCAGACCAACTGAATCAGAAACTCTGGGAATGGGGCCCAGCAATTTGTGTTTTAACAAGCTCTACAGGAGATTAGGATGAGGCACTCTAAAGTTGGAAAACCACGCCTCCTCAAACATTAATGTGCATAAGAATAACCTGGGGAGCTTGTTAAAATGCAGATTCTAACTCAGCAGGTCTGAGGTAGGGCCTGAAAGCCACCATTTCGAACAAGTTCCCAGGTGACGTCTTCTGCAGACCACACTGCAAGAGTTTCCCAAACCGGTCGTTTAACAAAATTACCCAGGGTGCTTATAAAATACGGGTTCCCAGGCACCACCCCAGACCAAATTAATCCAAATCTCAGGAAAAGGGTTGGTTGAATACGACCAGTATTCCACTTCAGCTGCATATTAAAATCACCTGGGGAGCCTTTACTAATCCCGATGCCCAGGCCCCATCCAAGTCCAAATAGATAAAATCTCTGGGGTTGGGACCCAGGCATCCATTGTTTCAATAATTCCCCAGTGATTCCAAGTGCAGCCAAGGTTGAGAACAACTGCTCTGCAGTCTAACTGGCTCAACACCTGGCACAGTGGAACCCTTTATAGTAATAGCAAAAAGTTTCCTATAACACAGCTATCTGGGTTCCTCCGTATAAATCCAAGAGCACTGACTCTAAATAGTAAGATGCACTTCATGTTTTTATCATGTCTTGAATCTTATTTCTGTGAGCAAATGTGCCTGTACAGCTGAGACCAAGTATTTAGTAATGCATTCCTAACTTTGAATACAAATGTTACCTGTCTTCCATTAAATAAGTTTCCAAACTTCCATTAAATAAGTTACGGCTACCTCCTTTGCAATGAGGTAGGTGCTCCAAGCAAGCAGCAACCATGAACAATTTGTATTTCATAGAGCCTGTTCATCTATTGACATCTGCCTGCCCCTAAAACCTGAAACAGGCAGATCACTGCAAGTTTCTGACAACCTTTCAGAGTGCAAGGGTAACTGATGAATCTAGGAATTCTAAATATATTAAAGGCAGATTTCACCAGTTACAGACAGTTGGACAGAAAGGTCCTGGGAAGGGATGAAAACAGTGTGCTTTTACACATGAGAATCGGAAACTGTCGAAAGCATGTCTTCTGGTGGACAGAGATAGGACCTGAATCACTACTGTTCATGACTCGATACTAGTAACTCTGAGGGGGGAAAGCAATATGTCTCTTTATATCTTATGGTCCCCAGTACAAAGCCATACGATTAAGTACACAATGCTATTACATATGTAAAACAGAAAGAATGCATGGTGGTTACTAAGGCACTGTTAAGTGTTAATAGTTATTTCACTCCCATAATCAAACACTGTTTTTAAGAAATTTTCCTGAATTTTCCACGGTACACCTCAAAAATGATGTTAAGATAAATAAGATGCAGTCCTTTTTCCACTTAAGTGAACTTTTATTCTTGCAGTGGTCATGTTCAGTATCTTTTCTAAATTAGGTTTTTTTGTAGAATACACAACACCTTCAAGGCCTGCTAAATGGTAACAGTTACTATTTTTCCACCATAGTTTCAACATATCCACAGTAGTCGAAGTGTGTCTGATTTTATTTAATTCCATGAAAAGAGAAATCCAATGTATGGGGTATTAGAAGAAAAACAATACCTCAGTATGTGTTCAAAGTAGCCACTGCTCAATGACACTTTCAAAACCATTTTCTGTATCAACTGGGCAAGCTCACTTTTCTTTTAATATTTCTGTTACAGTCATTCAGTTAACCCAAACTCACTTTAAAATGTGTGAAAATAGCACCTCCTGAAAGTGTGTTCTTGTATGCTTTGGAGCAATGGAGCATGAACAGTAAAACAGTCTTTACCAAACTCATGTAACTAAACAGCAGTGAATTTTTGCAGTCCCAGGACTTTGCAGAGCCAACCTATGTATCATCCCAGGACTGGCTTTTAATACATCATAGACATCCAAGAGAAGAGAAGGCAGAAAAGTCACAAATAAGTGACTCATGCTAATAAATATTTCAAAGATTTCTTTACATGGTAGTCTTTTCAAATGAATTTTACTTCTTAACCAAAAAACAAATTGGCTAAGTAAAGGTGTGGATTTAAAATTTAAACTCCTAGCATTAAAACTATGAAATGTATAAAGTTATTTATTTGACAAAGTGTCAGTCAGTTTGTATGCCCTTGCACGTACTTCTTATGAAACAACGTCCAAAGATGAACCAAGTCTGAAAGAAAATGCACACACCATAAAAGAGTTATACAAAATTAAATACATTTAAAATGTCAAAGCTAAAGAAAACAAACCATACAAAATTACAATTTGCAGGACACTTTATTGTAATTTCCACTTTACATATTAATTTAATATTTTTAGTCTAGGCAGAAGTGTTTATACTTATCCAGTAGTAGTATAATCCCCTAATCTCATGAAATGAAAAGAAGCAGTTTATAAAGAACATCAATTCAGGTATTTATGATATGGGGACAACGGGCACTTGTCTTAGCTAGCAAAAGACTTGATGCTTTTTAGTATAAATTTCTCTGAAAATGTTCTCTATTATTTACCTTGTTGATGCTAAGTACTCATAATAAAAACACTGGCTTCTCTGTCATTCTGCCATTTCTTGGGTTTTGCATTCTGTCCAGGATTTAACTCAAAAAGTCAATTTACACTCGGTTTACACGTTTAAAAAGAAAAACAAACCATATGCCCCATCTCCCACACATCCAAATGGACAGGGATCAGAATTAACCCGGCTTTTAGCTGTAACAGTTAGACAATTTCAACCACACACTTGAAGGATAAAATAACTGAAAGTGCAAAACCAAAGGAAACCATAAAAATTCCTACACACTGCTGGGATTAACTATTTCTCAAACCGTCGAGCCTCATACAGATTTCTTAAAAGTGAAATCCACACAAAAGTGAATGCACGCTTAACGTACACACTGACAGTGGCTCTATGGGGACAGCTCTCTTTGAATGAGCTATTACCCAGACAGTGGAAAGAAAAAAAAAAAAAAGTCTCCTCAAAAATGAGCAAGCCGGCGTTGCGCTTCACTAGAAATGTTTTAATGGGTTTACCGTATAAAATTAGGTAGTAAGGGAAATGTATTAAAACAAACAAACAAACAAACAAACCCTCCTCTCTTCCCAGGACCCAAGGAAACCCGAACGAAAAAGATAGGTAACCTCCTAAGCTCCGGAGCTAAGTTCCATCACTAGCAGAGCAGAAGTTGGATAGTTGCTATTTTTCACCCTGCCAGGGAATAGTAACTCTTCCTGTGCAAGGCGGGAATACTGGCGGGGCTTTTCACAGGGGGGAATGGAAACCAAAGTGAGGGGAGGTCAACACCTGGAGGAATCTGGATCTCCGAAGTCGGGGCGGTGAGGAAGCGGAGTGGAGAAAGAGGGGAGGAAAGGGGTCAAAACTCCCTGAAGTTACCGCGAAGAGAAAGGGAACACCTCTGCGAGCCCAGTGAGCACCTTCTGCTTTTCAAGTATGAGGTGATTGCCTCAGAAGGCAGAAAACGCGGGGTGCCCTGACTTAGGTCGAGTGGCTTCGGGGACGGGGCAGCGAGAGGGGCAGGGGCAGCCGTTGGCGGGGAGGCGGACTCGTACTTTTGCCTCAACTCTGAGCCTCATCCTGAGCGCGAGGTAGAGGGCGGCGGGGGGCACGGTACTCACTAGGGCTCGTTGGTGAACCGGGGGGTCCGGGGCTGCTGGTATCCATACAGGTGACAGTAGAGCACATCGAAGCAAAAGCAGCACATCTCCGCTGACACCACCATCTTCCGGGAGCCGGGCGATGAGGAGGCGGCGGCGGACGATGAGGAGGGTGAGGAAGAGGTGGCGGCGGCTGGGGTGGAAAGTAGGGTCCCCACTCCGCAGCTCGGAGGTGGCGACAGGGAAATCCCCCCGCCGCCGCCGCCGACGCAGCCCTGGGGGGGAGAGAGGGTACAGCCGCTGCCGCTACCTCCTCCGGTGAGACCTCCCAGCCCGTTGAGCCGCGTACCGGCGCCTCCTAGTCCCAGCTCGCCAGCTCGGCACTGGCTCTCTCCGCTGCAGTGGGAGGAGGAGGAGGCGCCACCACCGCCACCCGAGCCAGAGGGGGGCGAACTGGACAGTTTCTGCTTCTTCACCCCGCAGCAACCCGCCGCCATCTTGGAACAATCTCCCCCACGCAGCGCTTCCGACCCATAAGTGAGGCGAGCTGGCGGCGGGGGCGAGCACGCTGCGGCCCCGGCCGGCGGGGGCGCGCCAAGGGCTCGCGGGGCGCGTGCGCGCCGCTCTCCGGCCCAGCGGCCTGGCCACGCGGCGGCCCCGCGCGCACCTCCGTCTCGGCGCGCGCTCAACGCTTAGGCGGCTCTGCCCCCTCGCGCGTGGCCTGCGGGCCTCGCGCCTCCTCCAAGCGGCAGTCTCGGCTCTGGGGCCCGCTGAAGATAAAAGACGGGAAGCCCAGTGGAAAGGAAGGAGAATGAGAAAGCGGAGAGTGGGAGCAAAGGGAGGAGGTGGGCATGCCCCGGGAGGAAGAAGGGAAAGGGAAACTAGTGTGGGGGGTGGGGGGGTGGAGGGAGAAGAAACTCCGAAGTAAGTAGTAAGTAGTCAAGTCTCAAAGCACAGCTCGATGACCGGCGCTGCACAGAGTGTTAGTGACACTTGAGCCGAGTTACGTGGAACCTGAGCCGCCGGCCTCAAATACGCTGGTTTCTGAACTGCCAGAGTGAGAGCAAGCAGGTGCTCAGGCTCCCACACCTGAGACCGCCCCTATAAAGTATGTATTAATACAAAGCATCGGGGGCAATGGCCACACGGCGATGGCTTTAATACCAATCTAAGCACGCACCAGGCTTTCCCCAAGATTATGGTCAAGAAGCAGTACCCTTTCCTTTCCTTTCCTTAACGGACAAATATCCCAATTCATATATCCACTACTTGCTCCCCAACTTTCCCTCCTTGCCCCTGAAAACGTTTAAAAACAAGAAGTCAAGTCCTAACCAACACCTCACTGATCAAAGATGTTAATCGCGCTCTGGAACTTGCTAGAGTGGGTTATGGGTAGTTTTGTATGTGTGTGTGGGCGTGCGCGCGCGCGCGCGTGTGTTTGGCTTGGGAACAAAGCAGCACAGATCTTACAGGTAAATGGGGAAGATAGTGTACTGAATCAACAAAAGATTTTGTTCTTAGTATTCATTTTTTAAATTTTTCAATCAAAGAATGCCTGGATGGATGAGGAGGCGTATGACTGAGTCAGTCTCATTCTGGGCACCTAAGACAATAATGAAATGTTAAAATTCATAGAAATGAACCTAATAGACACAGGAAGTATAAGTAATTTGCATGATAACTACACTATGCCAAAACTTCTGGACAAAGTGAAGTATCTGCCTATTTAGAGACATCAGACGATTGATTTTGTCACTTTTGAGCTAAATGTGTGGGATCTTTCAGTGCCTCTTCTTACCCCATAGCCCCTCAAAACAATATATTATCTCATTTGATCTTCACAGTAACCCTCTGAGTTTGTTCATTTACAGATGAGGAAATTGAACCTTAGAAGCAACTTGCTCAACATCACATACCTAGAAAGTGACAGAGCCAGGATTTGAATGCAGGCATATCTGATACCAAAAGCCGTGCCATTGTGCTAAACTGCCTCTCAATACCAATACATGACAGCAAGATTAGTGATGGATAAGAGATGGTGACATTAAACTACAGTAGATGGAATGGAGATTAAACAAAAATAAGAACTTAATTTTTATGGAAAGTTTGAAAAACACTAAAATATGTTACCAAGGAAAGATTAAGAATCTCCTTTTAAAAAGATTTTATGAACTAGGTCAACTATCTAGAATGGTTAGATACAACCTAAAGACAAAAGAGATAGGTTAACTCATTTGTGATATGTGATCTCATCCTCTCAAACCTCATCATCAGTGTTAAAACTATCCTGTTTGAGGCAAATAACAATTCATTGTCAACCACTAGTGGAATAATAAAAAAAGAAGCATTAAAATGTTTTTGTCTATGTTGTAGAAGAGGAAGCAGATTAGTTTTAGGAGTTCCCTGGTGGTGTAGTGGCTTAAGGCTTCGTCACTGGCGCTGTCAGCGCTGCGGCCTAGGTTCGATTCCCGGCCAGGGAACTATCCACATACCAAAAAAAAAAAAAAAAAAAAGAAAAGAAAAAAAAAAAAATGTTCCACAACTGGTACACTATTAGGATGTTTTGTTTTGTTGTATACTTTATCCTTAACTATCAGAGCCTACCTTTTAATTTGTTTGAAACTGGGTCAAAAACAATATGAGACAATAGGTACCAATTTGATCACCTCTCCACTAAGCAGTGAACACTTCTAGGGTAGAAAACCAGTGCCATGTAATGACATCACACTAGTGTTTAGCACAGGAAACAAAGTAGGATACCATGGATAGCTGCTTCTGCTAGGGGAATTTAGGAAAGCAGAATGTAATCTCCTGATTTAGAATTTGGCCAGTAGACAAGAGTCTAACGCCCCTACTCTTGTGAAAATAGCAAGGAATCTTTAATAAGCACCAGTAGTCATGTCCTTCATCCTGCATTTTATCTAAAAGACAAAGCACTATCATGACTATGGTACCAGGCTAAGGGACTGATGCAATGGGAAACCCTAACACAAGGATATCCCAGCTGAATTACGAAAATAGCTTTTTCCCCAAGGATTTTAAATTCCAATTTCAAACCTTACAATTATAAAGGAAATAAACCAATCCAAACTTCAACATTACAGAAAATGCATCATTGCTTCACCGCTAGGAGGTTCTATCTGAAGTATTTTGTTGTATTGGCTGGCTAAAGGGAGGGGAGACACTTTTTTTTCTTTGGGTTAACTTCCTATACAAGTTGGCTCATCTCCTATACTAACTTTGCACCTCAAGATGCTTTGCAGATTCCCTGACAAGTAGTGGTGGTTGTGCTGGTGGTAATGACTTCTTTTAGCCTTTGAGAAATGCTTCTCCCGGCCTAGTTTTCTCGCAAACTCACAGTATAGAAATAAATATATTTATTTATTTATGTGAAAAAGTTTTTGTTTTTGTTTTTACATCTACACCAAATGCACACTGGATGAGAAAATTGACTTTGCTCAGGATTCTTTTGACTTGAAGTGCAAAGGTCAAAGTATGATAGAGCACATGTGTTTCTACTTGCTGTTGATACTGTAGTACAGTGATACTACCCTCCAGAGGAAATGTTAAGGTGCCTTCTGATTTTTGTAACTGACTGTCAAGCTGAGAGCTAAAGATTCTATGTTACTTTTAAATTTAAAAAAAGTAAATAGGCCCCATAGTTTCTTTGTCAACAAAGCACATTCAGACTATAAGCATTTCTGTGTCTGCATCAACTTCTAAATTGTTATGAACTAACTCTTGTCCAATATTTTGTTTCCAATTGTGAAAAACTACTTGAACAAAAGTTATGCACATTATTCTAGGTGGTAAAACTGGAAATTGACTTAGACCCAATAGTTACTGATTATTTTACCATTACCTCAATTGTTTTTCATGTTTACAATAGTTATTTTTCATTTACTGAAGTAGTGAATAACTTATTAATATTGCAAAATTATTTTCTTAGGTTCCTGGGGGTGTGGATGACATGAGGAATGTTCACATAGTTCAATGAAAAAAACCTTTCATTTGTGACCAAACAAGTGTTATTTTTATCCTCTGTCATCAAACTTTCTCAACTGTCATCCTTGAACAACTGCAGAATGTAGTATTATTAGCTACCACTTTGATCTAACCTTGTACACATATAACACATGGTTGTGGTGGTAGAAGTGGCTATCAGTTCCCTTTTATATTTGAATAAATATGTGAATAAATACTGAAATTCTTCACCTACTGTTCAATTCAAATGGATAAATCAACTTTTGTTTTCCTGATTGCAAAACAAATCCCCCCATCCTTTCTTTATCTAATGAATACATTAATAAGCAAAGTACCATAATCTACTGTGGACTGTTTCTAGTTGTTTTCATTTATATCTTCTATTGTCAACTGGAGTGTAAACTAGTTGAATGTCTTTTACTACCTGTTTCCTTGAGACAAAGTTATATAAACCCCTAAATGAGAGTTGGTCATGCCAATATCTATAGTAAATGTGAAAAAATTAACAAAGCTAGCTAGTCATGGATTAGAAAGGAAAGCATTTTAAGGAGGAGATGATCAAGTGAGTATTTGGGGCAGCTAGAGGAGTCCTGAGCAAAGAAAACATGAAGATGTCTACTACAGTTTGGAAAATCATTATGTGACTATTTTTCTTATTTCTCTTTTCCTTAGAGACTTCATCTACTATTCTCTATGCATGCAATGGGGTGTGAAAATGTATGTACTATAATTGTGCCCCACCTCCGAATTTAATTATAAACATATAGTTTGTTTTCTGTAACTAAGCTTATGTTCTGGAGCACTTATTTCAGTTGCTTGAAAATATAGGTTGGGCAGAGTGAGGTTTAATGTTGGCAATTAAAATATAAAAATGTGTTCAGAATTAAAAGTCTCTTGTGCAAATACAGGTTTCCTCTGCTATACAAAAGTAGAGTATTCCTATGAAAGGTTTTTAAAGCCTAAGTGGTGTAAAGCAAAGAAGCAATTACCATTAATTTATATGGAAAATATTTAAATCATTCCCAGGCCCCCAAAATAGCCTATCAAATCATACTAAATAACACCCCAAAACCAAACTATCACTAACATATAGTGTTAACAAAAGCAGGAGTGACATGATAAATACACACTATACTTTGTACACCCATCAATCCACTCAAGCAATAGACTTCCCACTTTATGCATTACTGAATGCCAACTAAATTAGCAGAACCAATACTAAGTAACTTTGGTAGCTTTCAAGATTTTCTCTCTGTATGTCAATAGTACAAATGGTGGATATAAGCAAGTTCAATGCACTCATGATGTCTTTATTTCATTCACCACCATCAGAACACTTATTCATTTCCAGTTTTTACACTAAGCATAACACGGTTATGATATCTCTTGGGCTCTTTTACTATAATACTTGAAGGCACATCTTGGTAAAGGGTACAGAGAATAAATCTAGATAAAGCACAGATGCTCACAGACACAGTTCAAAGCTCTGGCACCATGAAGCTGAGATGCTGAGATGCTGAGATGCTGAGTGTGGTTCCTGGGGAAGGAATTGGGCAGGGCCCAGCTTGGGGTGCATGCTGCCTCTATAATGGCTGCTGCAAAACAAATGCTGAATGCTATTTTTGCTTTTCGACTTTTTTCATAAAAAAGAAAATCCTCTTCAGATTTCTTTTTGTTATTGAAAATAGGTACTAATGTAGGTCTTTAGTAAAAGCAAAGTGGCATAAGGCCAACTTTCAAAAGGCAAGGGGATTCCTGTATTCAGTTTTAAGTTCAAACTCACTCAGGGCAGTGAGTGAGTCCCATAACCTCTGCTGGATCCTAATTGAAGCCTATCTCCTTTTCCTCATTGTATCTGTTGCTTAAATGTTCATAATTTACGGCTCATTCTCCCACTATGGACAATGCACAATGATTGTGTTAGAAAGCTCAGCTGTCTCTCCCAACTTACTGTCCAGTATTCCTATCTCAGCTACTAGTAGTCCACTAATCCTCTAAACTTCAGCCTGATCCTCCTTCTAACCCTTAATGTGGGTATCATTCAATCCTGCCACAGCAAGTGCCTGACAGGTATGCTGCCTCTTAATCCTCAGCTGACTTCTGCATCCTTCACAGGTTCTCCACAAGTAATTCTGGATTTCTTACATGCCACTTGATGCATCTCTCAAACTAAAACCCCCACGTTGCCATTTCTACTCCAGATGCCTCATGGTGATAAACAGCTTTTCTAAGGGGCTTTAAAATCTCCCATGCTACCTACACTTTGCTGTCCATGATACCCCCAAAAGTCTCTAATTCTTTTTCTTCTTTGTGTTGAGGTATAATACACAAAGCATACAATCTACTCATTTAAATTTTGCAATTCAATGGTTTTTAGTATATTCAGAGTTGTGCAACCAACAACATAATTTTGGAACACTTACATCACCGCCAAAAGAAGCTTCATATCCATTAGCAGTTACTCTCCATTCCCTCCCCACCCCAGCCCCTAGCAACTAATGATCTAATTTCCGTTTCTATAGATTTACTGATTCGGAACATTTCAAATAAATGAAATTATACAATATTTGTTCTTTTGTGTCTGCCTTATTTCACTTACCATAATGTTTTCAAGATTCTTCCATGCTGTGGTATCTATCAACATTCCGTTATTTTTTATGGCTGAATAATATTGCACTGTATGGATATTTCACATTTTGTTTATCCATTCATTAACTGATTGACATTTGGGTTTTTTCCAATTTTTTATTTTCATTAATCACGATGCAATGAATATTTGTGTACAAGTTCTTCTGCGGATATATGTTTCAGTATCTCTTGGTGGAATTTCTGGGTTATGTGGTAACTCCATATTTATTCTTTGGAAGCACTGCCAGATTGTTTTCCAAACTGGCATCATTTTAAAACCCCACCTCCAGTGTATAAGGGTTCCAATTTTCTCATATTTTTACCAACACTTGTTTTTACCTTTTTAAAAAACTATTGTAGCCATCTTAGTGGGTGTGAAGTGGTATCTCATAGTTTTGATTTTCATTTTCCTAATGACTAACAATATTGAACATCTTTTCATGTGCTTTTCAACCATTTTTATATCTTTTTTAAAGAAATGTTTATTCAAATCCTTTGCCCATGTTAAAATTGAGTTATTTGTTTTCTTATTATTGGGTTGAAAGGATTTTTTTATATGTTCTGGATACCAGTCCCTTATTATTTTCACATATTTTCTTCCATTCTATGGGTTGTCTTTTTACTTTCCTAATGGTTTCCTTTGACTAACAAAATTTTTTTTTAAATTTCAATATAGTCCAGTTTATCATATTTTTACTTTTATTGTTTGCAATTTTGGTATTATATCTAAGAAACCATTGTCTAATACAAGATCATAAAGATTTACACCTGTATTTCCTTTTAAGAGTTTTATTATTTTAGCTCCTACATGTCAGTCTATGACCCATTATGAGTTAATGTTTGTATATAGTGTAAGGAAGCAGTCCAAATATATTCTTTTGCATGTGGATATTCAGTCATCCCAGAAATATTTGTTGAAAAAAATCTTCCTTCCCCATTAAAATGTCTTGGCACACTTGTCAAAAACCAATAAAAATTAAGACTTTATGGTTTGTTTCTGGTCCCTCAATTCTACGCCATTGATCTATTTGTTGTTGTGCCAGCACCACACTGTCCTGAGTACTGTAGCTTTGTAGTAACTTTTGAACATGGGAAGGGCAAGTCCTCTAAATTTGTTCTTCTTTTTCAAGATTGTTGTGGCTGTTTTGGGACATTTGCATTTCCTTATTACTTTCAGGATCATCTTGTCAATTTCTTCAAAGCAGGCAGTTGGAATTTTGAAACAGCTTGCATTGAATGTAGATCAATTTGAAGAGTATTGACATCTTAATGATATTATGTTTTCCAATCCATGAACATGGGATTTCTCTCCATTTATTAGGGTCTACTTTAATTTCTTTCAACAATGTTTTGTAGTTTTCAGAGGATAATTTTGCACTTCTTTTGTTAAATGTACTTCTAAGTATTTTATTCTTTTGATACTATTGTAGATGGAATTTTTTTTATTAATTTCAGTTTTTGGATTGTTCATTGTATAGAAACAGTTTTTCTGTATTGATCTTCTATTCTACAACCTGGCTGAATGTATTTTTAGTTCTTTTATTGGATTTCTCAGTATTTTCCACATAAAATAGTCCCCTCTCATTGTGGTTTCACTTTCTGTAGTTTCAGTTACCAGTGGTCAAACACAAACCAAAAATATTAAATGGAAAATTCCAGAAATAAAGAATTCATGAGTTTTTAATTGCATGCCGTTCTGAGTAGCACGGTACCACTTTGTCCCACCCAGGGCGTGAATCATGTCTTTGTCCAGCGTATCAATGCTATTGGTGTTCTTCATATTCAATATTATTTTATATTTGTTCCAGATGTATAGCATAGTGGTTAGACATTTATATAAGCTACGAAGTGATCCCCCTGATAAGTCTAGTACCCACCGACAACATACATAGTTATTACAATATTATTAACCCTATTCCCTATGCTATATTTTACATTCCCATGCTATTTTGTAACTACCAATTTGTACTTCTTAATTCCTTTACCTTTTTTACCCAGTCTTCCAATCCTCCTCCTATCTGGCATCCATTAGTTTGTTCTCAGTATCTATGAGTCTGTTTCTGTTTTGTTTGTTTATTTTGTTCTTTAGATTCCACATATAAGTGAAATCATATGGTATTTGTCTTTTTCTGTCAACTTATTTCACTTAGCATAACACCCTCTAGGTCCATCTATATTTTTGAAAATGGTAAAATTTCATTCTTGTTGATGGGTGAGTAATATTTTATTCTATATATGTACCACCACTTCTTTATCCAATTATCTATTATTATGGGCACTTAGGTTACTTCCATATCTTAGATATTGTAAATAATACTTCAATGAACATAGGTGTGCATCTTTTCGAAGTAGTGTTTTGGATCTCTTCAGATGAATACCCACAAGTGGAATTGTTGGGTCACAAGGTAATTCTATTTTTTATTCTTTTAGGGACTACCATACTGTTTTCCATAGCAGCGGCACTAATTTGCAATCCCACCAACAGTACACTAGAATTCTCTTTTCTCTACATTCTCACCAACATTTGTCAAACAAACAATTTGTTGCCTTCATTTTCTCTATTTTTTTCTATCCTCTGTTCATTTACCTGTTTTAATCCTTATTATTTTCTTTCCTATATAGTTTTTGGTTTTTGTTTGCCCTTCTGTTGTAGTTTCTTAAAGTTGGAAGTTAGAGTATTGATTTGAGATATTTCTTCTTTTTTAATAAATGTCTTTTAGTTATAAATTTCTCTCTAATCACTGCTTTAGCTGCATCCCGTAATTTTTGGTATGTTGTGGTTTTGCTTTCGTTCATCTCAAATATTTTCTTTCTTGTCTTGTGATTTTTTTCTTTCACCTATCAGTTATTTAGAAGCATTTTGTTTCATTTTCACATATTTTTGAATTTCTGTCTGTCCTGAAGAAATGTTCCACATGCACTTGAGAAGATCATGTATTCTACTCTTATTTGGTGGAATGCTCTATAAATGTATGTTAGGTATAATTGGTGTATAGTGTTGTTCAAGGCTTCTGTTTACTTACTGCAGAGGAAGAATGGCTTATGCATGGCTTATGCATGGCTAAAATAAAAAAATTTGCTTTTATTCAAAGAACCAAATGGAAAGCCACTGAAGGGTTCAATAATATAAATTTTGCTGTTATGTAGAGAATGTACTAGAAGAGAACAGAGTGGAGGTAAAGAGACCAGCCAGGAAACTTTAATAATCTACAATAGGCTTAGAACTACATTTTAGCAGTTATGATGAACAGAAGGAAGATATTCTACCTAAACTTTAGAGATAGAGTCAATAAGACTAACTTATGGATACATTGTTGAGGTGAAGAAAAGGAAAGAATTAGTGATGATTCCTAGTTTATAGTTTAAGTAACTGAATAAGTGTTGGTGACATAGTGAGATGGAGAAAACAGAGACACAAACTAGTTGGAGGGATATCACCAGTTCTTAACATAATAAGTTTAAGGTATCTGTTAGATATCCAAATAGATATGTCAAGTAGTCAAATATACATGTTATGAGCTCAGATGAGTGTATTGACAAGAGAAATAAATTTGGGATTTAGGGAGTTCCCTGATGGTGTAGTGGCTTAAGGCTCCAGTGCTATCAGCGCTGCGGTCTGGGTTCGATTCCCAGTCAGGGAACTACCCACATACTAAAAAGCAAAAAAAAAAAAAAAAAAAAAATTTGGGATTTATCAGCACATAGGTGGTATTAGAAGCCATGGTCTGGATGAGATGACATAGAGAAGGAATATAAAGTAAAAAGAGAAGACCCAGGATTGAGTCCTGAGGTACCATACAATATTAAGAAAAATTTGCAATGGAGACTAAACAAAAGCAGCCAGTGAGATGGGAGCAGGGGACCAGCAGTGTTGTGTCACAACATCCAAAGAAGAAAATGTTTTGAAATAAAGAGAATGGTTAATTATGTCAAATACTGCTGGGAGTTCAAGTAAGATGTAGGCAGAGAGGTTTCTATTGGATTTGGCAATATGAAGGTTGCTGGTTGCAATAACGTAAGTAGTTTCATTGGAGTGGAGGGGCCAGAAGCCTGACGAGAGTTGACTGAAAAGTGAATAGGGAGATGAAGAATTGCAGACAGGTTACACAGACAATTCTATTGATACATTTGGGCCTGAAGAGGAACATAGAAAAGAAGGGGTCAAAGGAAGGCTTTTCTTTAACTATGGATATTTTCTAGAGGTATTATAAATAGTTATTATTGTCATTGTTAGTATTATTTTTTAGATGACCATCATTACAAAGTGTTCAGTGAAGTATACTACAAGCAATTCTTAGATGAATTAACCCCAAAACACTTCTATCCTGAAAAGCAAAAACACTGAGATCTCAAAGCATCAATTTTTATTAGTTTCTACTCTCATAAATAAGGAGATCAATAAGATAGGATCCACCAGGGAAGAGGGAAGACTAAGCTGGATGGAAATGATGTGCACAGGGAGAAGGCAGTCAATAAAATGTCTGGATTTTGGTGGTGGTTGCAAAAGGAAGGGGTGAGAGAAGTAGACAGTTGAGTGGCAAAGAGGAAGGACATGCCTTTTATAAACCAGCCTTGGGGTTCCAGTGGAATTTTGATGTTGTGATGCTTTTACTGCTTCAGCAAAATTTTGCCCACCAAAATCACAACAGGGTCTAGTGATTGCTATGGGCATACCTTGTCTGGGGCTATAGTAAACATCTACTCTCAAGTCTTTAGCATAGCAATTCATTCATTGTACAACTTTGAGCAAGTTACTTAACCTCACTTTCCTTATCTCTTAAATTATATATCAATATGTACCTCATGAAATTAGTGTAAGGATTAAATAATGTGTGTAAAGTGCTTATCATAGTGCCTGTATTAGTTAGGGTAGAAAAGCATTTGTTAAGTATCCACTGTGTTCCAGACCCCATAATAGGGATGTAGAGGTGAGTAAGCTGCCTGCCTATCCTGTAAGGCCTTACAAATCAGTGCAGAGTAATAGAAAGATTTATAAACAGGCAATTAAGCCACTCATTTTAGCAACCTGTTTATATGAGTATGGCTGTACAATTTAGCAACCCACTTACATGGCCACATGCCAAATATTATCTTCATTTAGAATTGTTTCACATAGTAAAATCTTTAAGCATAAAAATTCCACATTAATCAAAATTTTCTATCTATTCACCTCTCATTCCCTTACTCCCATTAAATTGTACTGTGATCTCATATCTTCATGACCTCGTTTATAGACCCATGACTATCTTTCAATCTTTCTGACACCCCATCCTTGCCCCACCTCTACTTTGCCCCCTTCTCTGCTCAGCTTTATCCCTTTTAGCAATCATTTTGACGTCACTTTCACTAGCTTCCTCAATTCCCTTATACTTATTACCTCCAACTACATCTGTTCTGCCAACCTCTACTCCTGACTCAACTTCACAATATTTTTTCTTTCCTTTCTGAGGAGTGGGTGGGGGTTATATTGTTGATATTTTTCTGAATCCTTAAGATATTTCACCTTCATCCTTTATTTCTTTTCAAATATAAGCATTTCAGGCTATAGCTTTCCCTCCAAGTGCTGCCTTAGTTATATCCCAAATGTTTTATAGGTCATAATTTTATTTTAATTCAGTTCAAAATATTTTACAATTTTCAATATGATTTCATCTTTGACCCAAGTTTTTTTAGTATGTTTTTAAAATTTAAAATCTAAGTGGTTTTACTAGTTATCATTTTGTTGTTGAATTCTGGCTTAATTGCATTGTGATTGTAGAATGTCATTTGTATTATTTTAATCCTTTGCTTTATGACCCAGTTATGGTCATATCAGTTACTTAAACCAGTTTGGATGAATGTTCTATGTGGACTTTAAAAGATTATGTGTTCTGCATTTGTTGGGTTCAGTGTTCTATATACTACTAGATCAACTTTGTTCATTGAGTTAATCGAATCTTCTTGATACTTATTTTTTTGGTCTATTTATTCTATCAATTACAGAGAGAGGCGTGTTTAAAAATATCTTCGTACGATATAGGTTTGTCTATTTCTCCTTGTACTTTTGTTGATTTTTGTTTTATTTTAAAGCTTTTCATGAAAACTTAATCTTTTTATGTCTTCCTGTTGGATAATATCTTTATTAAAAAGGAATCACCCTCTATATCTTTAGTAATGCTTTTTTTTTCTAGTACTAACATAGAAATAACAGCTTTCCTCTGATTAGTAATTGTATGAAATGTCTCTTTCCATCCTTTTACTGTCAATCTTTCTGTATCTTCATATTTTAAATGTAAATATTGTAAACAGCATATGGTTGGATTTTTAAAATTTAGCCCATCTTTTAACACAAGCATTTAGTCCATTTGTATTTAAATATAATTACTTACATATTTAGATTTAAATCTATTTTGAACTTCCTATTTATCTTACATATGGAGCCTTGTTTTGTTGAGTGTTTAGTGGTTTTTTAAATTAAGATATCCTTATTTCTTTGAAAAATTATTTCTGAGAATATTTTTGAGGTTTAGCATGAGGATGGGTTCCTGCCAAGAGGATTTGCATTCTGCCAGGTGTCTACTGGCACTATCAGTCTGGGTTTACTTTAAACTAAATTCAGAGCTTGAGGTATTTTGGATCACCTGCTAATGTGAATTTAAGCTGCAAATCATTATTAGAAAAGATTGTGTTTACAACCTATCAGGCAGGTGCCTCCCCCTCTGCTCAGTACCAAGGCTGCTTTCCTCAAAGTCCTCTTGTGTGTGTGTGTGTGTGTATGTTTGTGTGTATGGGCTTATTTCTCGTCCACTGGTACACTGATGGTTTTGCTCCTTGTCACCCCAGTTCTATCTGGGAAAGAATTTTATTAGACTCCCCACTTTGGGTAGGTCCTTGGCTTTGTGTTTTCAGGTAACATATTGCTTGTTTCCCAAAGTTTAAATTAAGTTCAGCAAATGTCAAAAAAAGTAATGTCTTCAATCTGCCTTCACTTGATCTGGGCTTATAATTACTTACTACCTTTTTCAGCTCTTTGATACCTTTAGGAAGATGTTGGTTGTATTTTATCCAGCACTTTTAATTATCTAGTTGTGAGTGCAACAACTAGTTTGTACACCTAGCCAATCAGATTACCAGAACTCCATCATATGTTTCTCTGTCTCTGTTCTGAGGCTGAAAAATTGCTAGGGAAAATCACAGAATTGAACTGATTGGCTCATAACAGATTTATAATTTCCAGCCTCAGCTAGGCATTCTCTCTATTGTTTTACAACTCTTTTATTCATATTTATTCATTTCCATTTTTCATTTTCCACAGCAGCTGTTTCAACCTATTAGTACACTCCTCCAATCCCTCCACCCCATCCCCTGCATCCTTTACTCTTTTCTGAAGGTTAAGCTTCCTACTTCACCGAAAAAAAAAAAAAAAAAAAAAAGAAAGTTTTCAGGTGGGAATTCCCAAAACTCTCCTTCATCCCACTTCAAAGTGTAGTTTCTGTTCTCCCATCCTTTCTTACTTCCTTCCACTCTCTTAAAAGAAGGGGTGTTCTTTTCTTCCTCCTTTCCATGACCTATGGTCTAGAATAGTGCTACACAAAGTACAGTGGTGGAACCCTTCCAATCCTCAAACTCTTTGATATTGATCCACAAAATGTAAACACTGAAGCTGAGAGTAAGAATTTAGAAACGTTTATAGCAATTTAATAAAGTAATTGTATATTTATTGACTTTATTAATGAAAAATGCAGACTTAAATTTTGAATGACTTTGTTTTTCACTGAATGTTTTTAGTAATTCATTTTTATGATATTTTACAGAAGTAACAGTCTGTGACAGATTGGAAATTTTAAAAGCTGATTCTCTATCACAGATAATTTGAGAAGTACTGACTAGACCTCATCTTCCCTGACTTGTCTGTGACTCAACTCCATGCCTTAGTCGTCTCCTCTCTCAGAGCTCTACATTTATTCTCCATAAACATTCCTCTACGTTAAACAATCTTTCTTTTAATTTTGCCTACTGTGGTGCCATCTTATTTCTTGCTTTCCATTTACCGCCAGCCTTCTTGACAGAATAAGCCTCAAAAACTGTTTCTCTTTTCCTTATCTCCTCTTAAACCCTCAAACCACAATGGTCTAGCTTATGTTCCCACTATCACCCCAACAAAAGCCACCAGTTATGTCCTAGTTGCCCAATTCATAGTGGCCCTTTCAGTCCTTGTCCTATCTGGCCTTTACTATGCAATTGTTACACAATACCACCCTTTTCTTCCAGGACCTCTCTTCTGTGTCTTCTGGGACACCTTTCTCTTCCAGCCCTCACCTTGATTTCTGCTTCTCCCAGTCTCTTTTAGGGTCTTCTCTTACTCTAGCTGCCTGTTTCTCAGGCCCCTGTCCTCAGCCTATAGTTTTGCTCTATATTCATTGCCATCATTCTTTCAATCACCTGTATTCTGACGACTTCCATATCTCTAACTCCAATCCTGATTTCTCTAACCAAGGTGCAGGCTGACTTTTCAATTGACTTATTATATAATTTCACCTGAATATGCTGAAGACACCTGAAATTCAACATATTTAAAACAGAATCTTGGCCCTCTTGGGTATTCCCTCTTCTCGTTAATGTCATCTCCATCTACCTGACTACCCAGGCTTAGCAGTCATCTTTATCTCTCAGTTATCTCTCACCTCTTATACTTAGTCCATAAATACTACCTCAAATCCATTTCTACTTCCATTGCCTTATTTCATCAACTTTTGCTGAGAGGCACCTGATTAGTCTCTCTGTATCCAGTCTCACTGTCCTCCAGTCCATCCTTGGCACCTCTGTTAGAAAGAGCATTCAAAAATGCTGTTCTGATTTTGTCAGTTTCCTTCTTAAACCTTTGGTTAGTTTCTCATTGCCTTGAAGAAGAACCCCAAAGTCTTTAGCATTGCATATAGGAACATTTTCAATCACCCTAAACTAACTTCCTAGACTTGTCTTTCATTATTATCCCCCACAGACTTTGTACACCAGTCAGGCTATTGACAATCCCTTAAGCATGCTCTGTTCTTTCACTTCCCTGTTTTTATTTTAGGGAATTTTGCCCCCTCTATGCTCATGCTGTTACTTCTTTCTGGAATCCTCGCCTTCTTTTCTAGTAAACTCCAATTCATCCTTTATATCTTTAATTAATTGACTCTTCCATCAAGGCCACTCTGATACTATAGGTCTAGTCTGTTCCTCCACTTGGTTTCTACTTCTTGAGTGGAGGGACAGTGTTATTTCTTTATATCCCCCCTGCCATGTCTAGCATATAATTACCCCTGAGAGAATGTCAAGGACATAATCTTCAGAAAAGAAAATCTTAGCCCCTTGGATAGTGAGATAGTAAAGTTATTAGCAACAGATTGTCAAAGACCATATCATGGATTCATTCCCTTACATCTCAAAGACAAAGACCATACTTTTTCCTTCTTACATATAACACACAATACATTAGTACAGCAGTAGGAGCATTGTGTGTGTTCAATAAATACATGCAGAATTGAAATCAACTGCAAAAATGTGGATCCATGGTTACTGTTGACTTACAATAACATGCTCAAAATAAACAATGAAACTGCCAATAATAATTGCAATGAAGTTTGTGACAGGATTATTTATTGAGATATTAATTTTATATAAATTGGTTTTGCTTTTATAGGTATTTTCCTCTCCCCCAAATCAAATTGTCATGGGAGCTTTTGTTTTGCAAGGCCAAAAGTAGAGGTTGTCAGGCACCTAGAAGATCAACTACATTCAGAGCTTTCGATTTCAAAATCCTAGGCTTAGTGAGGGCTATTATGCTGGCTTGTTCCAGAGGGTTAAGGGGTGAACACTTTTGAGTAGAGGTGGCAGAAGCTGTCTGACCTAGAAATTATAGAAGTCTAAGATGAAAAAGGAGATGGGAGTAATGTCAGATTCCTTCAGCAGCAAGGACTACCCTTGTTCTCTTTTAGTGTCCCAAAGAAGAGGCAAGATCTCAAAGGAGAATGACTGCAAGGTATACTTGGGGGAGGCTGGATATTAGGCCATGAGCATCAAAGACATTCACCACCACCACCAATGTCCAAAGGTAGCTCAGAAGTGACTGACACATGTATTTGCAAGGGGCTTTGTATATTTAAATAATAAATATACTAGTATGGACAAAAGGCAGAGTGCCTGCCCTAAAAAGTTCTGATCTGTGTATGATTTGCTAGGACTTTCAACAACCTTTGCCGAGGGACAGCCTCTAAAAACCATGAGTGAAGTTGAATTTTTAGCCAGCTGGAAACGTGGAAGGCTTAGAGCAAATTTCATTTGTTGTAGGGATATAAAGAAATGTAACATTTTTGCACATTGGTGGTATGATACAAATATAACTGCTTCAATTCTAGTTTAGTGTTCTTGGTAACTTATTTGCCCACTTTGTACCTTAAATTTATACTTTTAAAAAACAAAGATAATACTTTCCCTCCTCTACCTTGCAAGGATTTTTATGAGACCAAAATGAAGTAAGGTAGGAAAAATTACTTTGAAAAGGCACTAAAATGAATATATTTCAGTAAAACGTAGAATCAGTGTAAAAACAAAACATATTTTAAAGCTTTTAGTTCTATATTGAACTTAAAAGATATATTATGAAAAAACTGATAGATAACAAATGCATTTATTATCTTAATCTGAGCTGCTTATATTGAGATGTGGTTTTAATATTCTCTTTACAAATGCACTGGTTATTTTCCTTAGTGTGACTTTAATTGCTCTGTGTTGAATCATTTTCAAAGGAATGGGCTTCAGATATACACTATTTTCCTCTTGAAGTAGATCTTCAATCATTTCATCTTTACTGAGAGTCAATGTTATTCTTAGGGTGTAATGAACTGTAGCAACTGGTCCAGAATAAGTGTTCACCAATGCCTTATGTTCTGGACCACAGAGGCAAATATTGAAACATTTCTAACTACTTCATTGCTAGCTCCTCAAGCAAACCCTATACCTGAGAGTATCTAGATGGCCAGCATCTTCAGAGCTAGATTTCCTAAGTGGAGGGAGGGCGTATGTAACATGAGGCACTGTTGCACACTCACGGTTAAGGACAGTTACTCTGGAAGGTCATTGTGTTGCACAACTCTAGGGGGTACTCTGCCTAGCTTGGAATCCACTCTACCACATAACAACTACATGACATTAGGTAAATCATTTAATCTCAGTGAGCCTTGGTTTCCTTCTGTGTAAAATGACAGTAATAATAATGTCTTCTTCAGTGGATTAATGGAGAGATTCTACCATATAATGCACATAAAGCCTTCAGCACAGTATCTGACACATAATGCATACACAATAAATGGGTGTTAGCTGTTATATATACATAAGGGCGAGGGCAGATCATTCGAGGACCACCTTGAGAGCAAAGATCTGGTTTTGCTAGAAAGGCAAAGAATCACTAGGAAATACCCTCTGAGAAAAGAACTATATAAAGATGTGTGCCCGATCCTGATTTGACCCTTACCAGAAAGCTGTAACTTTGTACTGTTTACTGCTGTATTCCAGCACAGAATAGTGCTTAACATATAGTAGTCACTCAATAAAAATGAGTTATATGAATTGAACTGGGCATTACCAATTACATAGGCTCAAGAACTCAATATTAGCCATTCCACAAGGGACAGCTTAGCACAATGTCCTGAACTCAGAAAGTACTGAAGAAAGAATGAGTGGTAGAAGTACCTCAGACAGTTTTATACCTTCCCAGGTCATTGCCCACTTTACTTTGTTGGATAAATTACATCACCCCAAATCCAGCTTTCCTTATATTGCCTCTGTTTCATCAGTTCCACAGCCCAACCCTAAGTTTAGAATCCCTGATATATCATGTGCATTCGTTTCACAAATACTCCTTGAGCAGTAAACTGCATGCCAGACATTATGTTATAATAAATGCCAGGGACCTCCTGGAGCTTGTGATTTAGTATGGAGGCTGGCAATATACAAGTCAAAAAATAGACAAGATGATTTCAAATAGTGGTGAGTGCTAAGAGAAAAATAACACAGGGTAACATTTTAGGGGGGTAACTTTAGATTGGGTGGTCAAAGAAAATTTCTCTAAGGATGCGACACCCGAGGTAGAGGTTTAAGATCAGTAGATGTGGAAATAGAAGCAGCTTGTTCTCTTAGAAGTGCCCAATTTCTTCTGAAAAACTGAAAAATGTCTCAGAAAATGAGGGACAGTTAAACAGAATTGGAGACCACAAGAGAGGCAAAAGAGCAAGGATTGGCAATTGTAACCCTGCTCAAAGCCGTCTCAACCTTTTTCAACTATTTTTAGAGATTCAGTGTTTGACTGAATGTCAAGGTTAGGTCACTTAGGAATCATCCAGATCAGTGTTTTCCTATATGTAGTATATGTCCCCCTGGTGGTATATGAGATAATTGTAGATGATTGCAAATGAACATTATTTATTTTGAAGTGCATTTAAAAGTACAACTAACATCCAACCCATGATTTCATGAGTATTGTTGCTTAAAGTGAGGGTGAAGTGGGTAAACCCATGACAATTCCCTTTCCAGAGACCAACTTGGCTGGCCCAGAGGGGATCCTCAATAGTCTTATGGGGATGAGGCTAAGGTGGGGAAGGTTGCTACCCCCATCTCCAGGAAATGAGAGAGAGCAGGCCTGAACACCCTGTCTTTAATTTATGCAGTGCTTGGATATGGCAAAATTATGCAGGTTATACAGAGGTGGAGAAACTGATTTGACGCCTACCTTTCAATCCTTTCTGCAAAAAAATTATTTAGATCCTAAGTACCTAAGAGAATGAAAGTGTCCCTTCATGGCCAAGAAAGAGGCCTTCAGAGTTCATCAGACCTGGATTTGAAACCCAGCTCTGCCAGGTAATTGCTGTATGTCCTTGGGTAAGTAGTCTGTACCCCACTAAGCCTTAGTTTCCTCATCTGCATAGCTAGGGATTCTAGAATCTACCTCTTATGGTTGTTGAAAGCATTAAATGAAATAATAAACATGGGAAGTACTTTTCCCAGTGCTTGCACATAGTAAGTACTCAAAATATGTGATAGCTATAATTATCCAAGTTTTCTGGGACAGTTCTGATTTCAGATATTTCATTCCATTTTCAGAATGTGTTTTCCCTTTTGAAATTCCAAAATGTGATCACTGTGCATTTCTTTTCAGCATTTTAAGGAGGCTTTGTTTTTTCAGGCATCAAGACATAAAAATGCCTCCACTCCCTACACTTGATTTGAAACCCCCAATCCTAGTCAGAGACATCTTATTGAGACCCAAAGCAGATTCATGCCCATGAGGAATTGTCAGAGCAGGGTGGAATGAGGAAGAGGTGTGATCTTGAACCCAGAAATACTCAGTCAATAAAATTTTTAGTTTTCTGCAGAAGTATGCACAATGAGTGGCCAAACTGGAAGCAAGGGTTAGGGATTCTTTTCACCAGGTGTGTCCCTTTGGTTCCAGTTCTGTTTGAAGGTTTTGTTTTCATTAACACAAAGGTGAAGTTCAGATTGTAGCTAGCCTGACATTGCTCACAATCAGTGATTTTTCTAAATTATCCAAACTTCATTATAATTATACATATGAAATGCCCTGTAATGAAACTGCATTGTAATTACACAGCTGTCAACATCAGTACTAAACCTGCAGGCTACAGCTGCCCTCTCACATTCATTACAATCAGATTTCACCTGTTTACAAATAGCAGTGTGAGGAAACCCATCGAATGCATTTTGCTCTGGAATCTATATGCCCTGTAGGGTCAGCCAAAACTCATAAAAATTGTCTTTTAATATTTGAACCAATATGGATCATCAACTGTTGAGTTCTGCATACCATCAAGAAAACTGGATTAGATTCATCAATTCGTCCACGACGTTGTGAGACAGAAGATTAAGCAATAGGCCAGCCCAGGCTGCTGGGGTGCTAATTTAAAAAGGATGTTAGAAAAAATCTCTGGGATAAATTATAAATATGGTGCCGATTACCTTGGGTTTCTGCCAGTGCTTCCCAAAGTAATGGGTGAGATGGAAATCAGCTTCCTCTCTCGCTAAAGAGGCTAGGGCCCTTGAGGAAAAAAATGAAAAGAAAAATAAACCAGTCCTCACTGCTGCCAGCCACCGCATTTTTGTGATGAACACGTGCAAGTTAAAGGGTGTGCCAGCAACTGTGGGATTAACAATCAGGAGTTGCTTAAAATGAGCAACTCTCCATAACCAGTTGAGATTGTGAAACAAAATAATGCATGCCACAGTGCTGTTTACAAGGAATGAAGGATTTATATTCTTATCTAAGTTTTAAACCCTCTGATACAATTTCCTGAAAGTTGCCTGGTTTGGAAAGTTGCAAAAGGAAACTAAAGACGAACTAAGATCTACAGAAGAGTAGGAAATGGTTTCTTATCAACAAAAACCAAAAAACAAACAGGGTGAATTTCTAAAATCTTTTAAACGTGATTTTATAATTATATCCCTGTAAATTATTTCTATTGTATTCAGTTTTGAGTGGGAAAAAAAAGAAACGAAAGTAAGAAATTAGTAGGTTAATATGCTGATTTAGGAATTTTGCTATAGTTGAAGGCATTAAACATAATGGTTAAGCTTATAGGCTCAGGTGTCAACCTGCCTGAGCTTAAATCCTGGCTCTACCACTTTGTGTGACTTTAGCTAAGTCACTTAACATCTTTGGGCCTCACATATGGCTATGGCATAACCTGGTATAGTGTACATGGGGTAGTGATGGTGGTGATGCTGGTGATGATGATGATGATGATGATGCCAACCTCCTAGGATTAAATGAGAAAATGTACATAAAATGGTTAGCACAGTGCCTGACACATGGTAAGTCCTCAACAAATAGTAGCTGCTATTGTGGTAGGTGTATGTGGTGCATTATTTTTTTTAACATAATAAAGATAATATTATTTTTATTAATACAAACTCAGTCTCTTCATACTTTCATTACGTAAACGTTAAGCAAATGTTTTGAAAATACTGAATTGAAGATGCACTAGAACATAAAGCCTGCCTGGGGCATTCACATGTCTCATCTAGGCTTGCTTAGGAGGATAGTTGTGTTAGTCAAAAGAACACTAGATTTAGAGTTGAAAATCTGGCTTCAAGTCCCATCTCTGTCACTTAGTATTAATAGCTACTAGTATAGCCATGAACAAATCACATAAGCTCTCTGCATTACAATTTCCTCATATGAAAATGGGGATAACGTTATAATAGATTAATGGTGAAGACTGGAAGAAAACTTATATGTAAAAGCACCTGGCACCTAGTAAGTATTCAGCAAATGTTTATTGACTCTGAATCGCAGAGAAAAAAATTCTATGTAATTTTCAATACTTATCTATTACTGAGCGTGATGGCTCAAGTAACTGAGCAGCACTGATATTGCCTCAAATTAGCTTCCACCACTTCTGGTGTAAAGGTCAGTATTGCTGTCAAATTCACAAATCTCCAGGAACTAATGGTGTATGCCTGCTAAGTTTTTCTTGTTTTTGTCTGTTTGTTTGTTTTTTGTTTTTTCTACAGCAGGGTGATCGAGTGTGCCTTACATGCCAGTAAAGTCCTTTCTAAATATATGTAGTACTAAAAAAGTGCTAAGATATTCTAAAGATGCTACTATTAATAAGACCTTCAAGAATGATGAAGAAATTGCCAGTGGCAACTACAGAAACATCTTTTAGGTTTTAATCATGTTTTGTTTTAAATCACTGGCAAGATTATAGTCCAATTTCTTCTCTGTTTACTACTGAACAATATTGCTTACTGGATTCTCCTGGAATCTGTTTGGCTATGGCATAACCTGGTATAGTGTACATAAAATTAGATTTAATGCAGAAATATGAGAAGTAAATATCATCAAAATGATTCTAGGATACTCATAGACCTTATAAAAATAACTGACAATGTTGGGTAACTTTCAACTCCAATAATTACTGAGCAAATTTGGCTGTCTCTAGAAGCTGCTACTCAAAGATAATATCACCTAGATGTATAGTAATATGTAAAGAGCCTTTACAAAACAATAATAAAAATAAAAATAGAAAAGTACACATAGGATATAAGCAGATTATTCAAAAAAGAACTACAAATGGTCATATTACCAATAATCATATGAAAAAGTGCCCAGTCTCATTAATATTTTAAAAAATGGTGAACTATAATAATATGCTATTTTCATTAATATGATATTGCTAAATATATTTTAAAATACACTATTAGATAGGCTCAGGAAAACAGGCACTCCTATACATGACTGATACAAACTTTCTGTCTGTCAATGTGTATCTCAGTACCTGGGGTATAGCATGCTTTCAATAAATATTTCTTCAATTAATGAATGATTTTGTTGCTGGTATTAGAATATATTTTCAGATATTCAGGAGACTCTTAAGTAAAAAAGAAAATTATTCAAAACTTGGGGGAGTTCCCTGATGGTGTAGTGGCTTAAGGCTTCGGCGCTGGCGCTGTCAGCACTGCGGCCTGGGTTCAATTCCCGGTCAGGGAGCTACCCACATACTAAAAAGAAAAAAAAATTAATTAAAAATAAATTTAGTTTAAAAAAAAAAACTTGGAGACAGAATTCATAGATCATTATTTATATGAGTGTTGACTTTGGAAACACATAGAAAACACATGCACTTGACCATAGCTGTTCAGATGGTGTACCTTGGTACAATTTCCTGAGTTCATAAAAAACTATGACTGCGTCGATGTAACGTACTAGTCTTACTGTCATTGACTTACAACTTTGTGGGAGTTTATAACACACTGCTATTGTTGGCTTGATTTTACACCAGCTCCCACTTTTCCTAAAAATGCTGTATGACATATTTAAAGAAAAATTAAAGTGTCTTCATATTTAGTTTTGTTTTGAGAAGTTTTCAGTAAGCTCATGATGATCCTCAGGATAATTGTAGACACCTTAGATGGTGACACATTTAGAGCTGGGAATAACTGCTTTACAGTCATCCATATGATTCTTTTCAATAGCTTTTCACTAGTTCTGTAATGTACACTTATAACAATGGGAACAGATATTTTCTGTCAATAAGGAAGCATAATTTTGTTCGTGATAGATAAGCACCTTATCACCTGTATTTGGCAGGCTTAGAAGTATTGCTGTTTTTGGGAAAACAAAACAAAACAAAACAAAACGAAAGACAGCTGTTTCCAGATGTCATTAAAGCAGGAATTACCATTGACAAAGCTTTCTCACAAAGTATCTTACAACAGTTCTGTGTGCTGTCAGAGCTGCTTGAACCAAAAATTCCGTGGGAGTTAGGGCCCTGTACTTTTAAATTGCTAATTGCTTTGATTGCAACCTCCTGCTCAGATATTACAGTGAGTGACATTTCCATGGTTCCATCTATACACATTTTCTTCTCTTATAACCACATTGCTTCAGTGTTATGACACTTTTGAACTTTGTGAATATTTGCTCAGAATTCTGACACCTCCTCCATCACTAGCATATAGACATTTTGGGGCTGTTGGAAATTGACAACAATATATTTTGCTTATTCTGGAAGCATTAATTTTAGTTTCTCCTTCATGGATTTATTTATATAAATGTAATAATTTTAAATACATGTCTATCATTTTTTGCATTTCTCAATTATTTGGGCTAGTTTCTCATGCCAAAGAGTAACTGTTACAGAAATTTCTCAGTACAAAAGATTGATTATTGTTACTTCAGTGTTTTATCCACCAGATCAACAGTTACTTTTGTATTTAATAAACTTCCCAAGATTTTTGTTGAATTTACCGATTTTTCCACTCCACTTTCCTTTTTCATTTAGTCTCTCAATATTAGAATGCACCAGGAAAAAAAAATCAAAAGCTGGTAATAATTTGAGTGACTCGTTTTTCATTCTGACCTATCTAAAGAAATTCCAGTCTTCATGAATGCCTAGCTTTCTGTTCTGTTCCTACAACCGAGAATTCAACAAAACACACAATCCATGCAAACTATGAATTTGCCTTAAGCTTAACATTTACATGGCACATTGTTAAATATTGGCTTTGACAAAAAAGTACACTGCAATTGGAGATTCATGATGCTATCTTCAGAGCAAAGGTTTAAGATATTTAAAAGTAAGCCACTGTCATATCCATTCTATGGATTACTGAATAGCCATTAAGAAGAATGTCATAAGTTCGTGTACTCAAATGCAAAGATATAAAAAACACACTCTTCAGCAAAATAAAAAGTCATATATTGATATATATTTATATATATGTGTGTGTGTGTAATTTATGTAGAAATATACACACACACATATACATATATATGTGTGTGTGTGTGCGTGTGTGTTCTTATGTATACATGAGGTCTGACAATTAAGTTCACAAATTTGCACCGTGTTCTTACATTGGCAGCACTGTACAAACAACTTGGTAAGGTTTCATAACCTTGATATATCTGTGACTCAAAGCTGTGTTTGTGTTGACGTATGGCAGTGTCTTGCTAAGTGGCGTTCATTATTGTTGTTGTGTGTTTTTGTGTGCCATCACAAGAATGTCAGAGCTTGAATTAGAACAACAGACAAGCATTAAATTTCTTGTTAAACTTGGCAAGAGTGGAAGTGAAATGAGGCCATGTTAGTCCAAGTTTATGGGAATAATGCCATGAAGAAAACAGCAGTGTACAAATGGATTAAATGTTTTTCTGAGGGGAGAGAAAGCATCACTGATGAAGAGAGGTCAGGGTGGCCAGTAACAAGCAGAACTGATGAAAAAATTGCAAAAAGTCATCGATTGTGCGTCATAATTGTCAGCTATGAGAAGCATAACAGACCAAATAAGCATCAATAGAGAAAAAGTTAAGAAAATCTTAACTGAAGATCTTGGCATGAGAAAGGTATGTGCAAAAATGGTCCTGAAGGAGCTCACCAATGAACAAAAGTAAAGGAGACCCAAAGTTTGCCAAGACCATTTGGAGAGGCCAAATGATATTTTGGGCCATGTTATCACTGGTGATGAAATATGAGTGTATCAATACAACCCTGAAATAAAGCATCAAGTGCACAACGGAACTCAGTTAATTCTCCACAACCAAAAAATTTGTTTCAGTTCAAATTAAGAGTTGAAATGATGTTGCTAGACTTTTTTGATATCAGAGGGATCGTTCATTATCAATTTGTACCAGCTGGACAAAGAGTCTACCAAGTTTACTATTTGGAAGTGCTGAAAGACTGCATGAAAAAGTTAGACCAATACATCCTGAACTTTTTGCCAACAACTCATGGCTCTTAGATCACAACAATGCACCAGCTCACTTGGCACTGTCTGGGAGGGAGTTTTTAGTCAGTAAACAAATAACTGCATTGGAACACCCACCTTGCTCACCTGATCTGGCCAGCAATGACTTTTTTCTTTGCCCAAAGATAAAGGAAATATTGAAAGGAAGACATTTTGATATCATTCAGGACATCAAGGGTTATAGGACGACAGCTCTGATGGCCATTCCAGAAAAAGAATTTCAGAATTGCTTTGAACGATGAAGTACGCACTGGTGCCAATGCATAGCCTCCTGAAGGGAGTATTCTGAAGGTGGCCTTAGTGATACTCATCAATGAAGTATGTAGCACTTTTTCTAGGATGAGTTCATGAACTTAGTTGTCAGACCTCATATTCATATGTATGGATATACATAGATGAAGGTTTGGATGGATATACATCAATGGGTGTTACGTTACCTCTGGGAAGGGAAGTTAAATGGGTTGGGGAATATAGTTTTACTTTTTACCATACTTTTCTGTGAAATTTATTTTTTATAAGTATATCATATTTTGCCGTGTATAATGGACACCCAAGTTTTTGGCCCAAACTTTAGGGGAAAAAGATATTTAGTTTCAATTTTTTAATTCAAATTTTTATGTTTTTATATTTAGGTACTTATTTTTTATGTTATAAAAGAAATTCAGCATTTATTTTTTAACATTTGCTATAAGAAACTTTATGTAACAATTACAAAATACAAGAACAGATACAAGGTTCAAGAAATTTTATGTATAAAAATTTTTATATAAGAGACAATTATCATGTTCCAGGGTATTATTTTTTCTAGGGTATTACTTTGCATATGTATATTGTTATTGATTTCTAGAGTTATACTTTTAACTCAAATATATAAATAAAAGAATTAAAAACATTGATATTGATACAAAATTAGTACTATCCATGTATAATGTGCAACCTCATTTTTGCCTCACAAATTTAGGCCAAAAAATGTGCATTATATACAGCAAAATATGGTATTTTACTTTTATAATTTTAGAAACATATTTTTTATAAACTAAAGCCTCCTATGAAATCTGCTCTTACCATCCCCAGTCCTGAACTATTAAATGAACAGGAGTTCAGTAATAGGATCTCATTAGTCTTGAATTATCTAATTTGTTCCTTCTAATAAACCTGTAAGGTAGGTTCTATTTCCTATTTGAAATGCAAAAACTAAGGCTCAGAGGGATGAAGTAACTTGTCAGAGGTCACATAACTAGTCAAAGCAGTAAAGCAGGGATTTCAACTTAGACTGCTATGGATTTTAAACCTGTGATTTTATTACTAGTCACCACGGCCTAAGTGCAAGTGCATAAATAGAGTTTACTTTAGTGCGAGCAACTGTTCTAAGTACTTTTATATCTAACTCATTTATTCCTCACAACAACCTGATAAAATAGGTGTTATTATTATTATAATAATTATTTTCAACACCCCCATTATTCAAATGAAGGAACTGAGACACACAGATTGCATAACTTGAAAAATGTATAAGTGGCAGAGTAAATATTTGAACCCAGGCAGTCTTGTCACACATGTCACTGCTCCTCTAGGTATCATGTATAAGAGAATCCTCTATCCTCTCCCCCTATTCCCACTCTCCCATCAAGGAAAAGATGAGATGTATTATTAGCGGAACCCAGACTTCATCAAACTAAATAAAGTCATGGCTCAAACAAAGTCTGCTACCTTATGTTTTACATAGTAATCATTAGGTATCTGTATAATTCTTAGTGGGTTATATTGCAAAATACTTCCCTTTGAAGTGAAATGTTCCAAGTTTGAAACCCAGAATAAGGCATAGGTCTGTCCCTTAAGGTATTCTCCCCTGGTTTGGAGAATATGAAGCAAAAGAATTGTGCCATACCAGAAGAAAGAAAATGCAATTGGATCTGAGATGTCCATCTCAGATGGACTCCCAGTTTCAAATAAATTTCACCTTATTGCTCAACATGATATAGGGCATCTACAAAAAAATCCACAGCTAACATCATACTCAAAGGTGAAAGATAGAAGTCTTTCCCACTAAGATCAGGAACAGGACAAGGATGTCTGCTCTCACAACTTCCATTCAACATCATACTAGAAGTTCTGCCAGGGCAATTATGCAAGAAAAAGAAATAAATGGAAGCTAAGCTGGAAAGAAAGAAATAAAACTATCTCAATTTGCAGATGGTTTGATCTCATATATATGAAACCCTGAAGAATTCACAAAATAACTATTAGAGCTAATAAAGGAGTTCACCAAAGTGCAGGTATCATGTATAAGAGAACATATGCAAAAATCATTTGTGTTTCAATACACTATCAATGAACAATCTAAAAGTGAACTGAAGAAAACAATTCTATTGATTCCAATACCATCAAAAACAATAAAATGGTTGGGCATACATTTAATCCAAGGAAGTAAAAAACTACACAGCATTGTGGAATGAAATCAAAGAAAACATAACTAAATGGAAACAAATCTTCCATTATCTTCATAACTCAGGAGACAATATTGTTAAGATAGCAATACTACCCTACTGATCTGTAGAGTCAACACAATCGCTATCAAAATCCCAGCTGGCTTCTTTGCAAAAATATAATGATGATCCTAAAAATTCATATGGAAATGCAAGGGACCCAGAATAGCCAAAACAATCTTGAAAAACACACAGTTGGAGGATGCACACTTCCCAATTTCAAAACTTACGACCAGAATACAGCATTCAGTGTAGTACTGGCATAAGGACAGACATATGAGTATGCATCAAGGAAATAGAATTGAGAGTTCAGAAATAAGCTTTTACATTTACATTAGATTGATTTTCAAAAAGGGTGCTGTGCCAAGACACTTCAATGAAGAAGGAAGAGAATTTTCAACAAATGGTGTGTGAACAATTGGATATCCACATGCAAAAGAATGAGTTTGGACTCCTACCTTACATTATATACAAAAATTAACTCATTATATACAAAAATTAGTAAGAACTAATTCATAGAAATCTTACAAGAAAACATATATGTAAATCTTCACAACATTGAAATAAGCAACTTTCCTAAATATGACAGTGAAGCATAAACAACCAAAGAAAAAATTGGTAAGTTGAGTGCATCAAAATTAAAAACTTTTATGAATCAAAGGAAATGAAAATACAACCTACAGAATGGAATAAAAGAAAATGTTTACAGACCATAGTCTGATAAGGGACTTGTTTTGCGTTTTTCTTTTTTTTCTTTTTCCATTTTCTTTTCTTTTTTTTTTTTTAATGTGGATAGTTCCCTGGCTGGGAATTGAACCCAGGCCACAGCGTTGACAGCGCCGAAGCCTGGCCACTACACCACCAGGGAACTCCCTGATAAGGGACTTGTATTTAGAATATATAAAGAACTCTTACAACTCAATAATAAAAAGACAAATAACCTAATTAAAAATGGGCAGAGTAAAATATCTGAATGCACATTTCTGCTAAGAAGATATACAAATGGCCAAGAAGCACATCAAAGGATGGTCAACATATTAGCCATTAGGGAAATGCAAATCAAAACCACAATGAGGTACCATTTCTTGAATGGTTATAATCAAAAAGACAAATAAGTATTAGCAAGGATATAGAGAAATTGAAACATTCTTGGGGTGTAAAATGGTTCAGATGCTGTTAAGATAGCAGGAAAATACTTGGGCATTTCCTCAAAAGCTTAAACACAGAATTATCATATGACCCAGCAATTCTACTCCTAGGTATGTAACCAAGAGAAATGAAAACACATTTTCATATGAGAACTAGCACAAATATGTTCACAATAACTTTATTCATAATAGCTAAAAAGTGGAAACAACCCAATGTCCATCAGCTGATAAGTGGATAGACACAAGTGGTATATCCATCTGATGGAATATTATTCAGTCATGAAAATGAGTGAAGTACTGACACATAGTACAACATGAATGAACCTTGAAAGCATCATGCTAAACGAGAAAAACCAGTCACAAAGGACCACTTGTTCTATGAGTCTATTTATAAGAAATGTCCAGAATAGGCAAATTCATAAAGGCAGAAAGTAGATTGGTGGTACCCTAGGGCTCAGGGTAAGGGGTTGTGAGTTAATGGGAGTGACTGCTGATGGGTATGGAGTTTCCTTTTGGAATGATGATAATGTTCTAAAATTGATTATTGTGATGGTTGCAAAACTCTGTGAATACACTAAAATTTATTTTATTGTATATTGTAAATGGGGGAATTATATCTCAATAAAGCTCTTATAAAAAATTCACATTGAGTTTCTTGTGCAGCTGCCAAGTGTGATTAGAAGCAGTGGCACTGTGAGTAAACAGCTCCTCTAGACCTTCAGATATCTGTCACATAAATTGATTTACCCAGCAAAAATTTATTGAGCACTCACTATGTTAGACACTGGAAATCCAGCAGACAAGAAGATGGGAAAGAAACTGCCACCATGAAGCTGACATTCTAGTAGAAATGATAACAAATGCTCATAATATTCATTAAACACCTACAGTATGCTAGACAGCATTTTAAAAATTTTACATGTATTATCTCATTTAATCTTCCCATCAACACTCAGAAATATATAAAGGGCTATTGTTATTCTTATTTTGCCGACAACCGAGAACTGAAGCTCAGAGAAGTGAAATAACTTGCTCAAGGCCACATAGTAAGCAGGAGATTGAAAGAAAATCAGAAACAGTTTTACTTGATGTTTCAGTCTGTACATCTAACTACATAATAAATTTTGCATCCTTGTATTGAAATATTGAAACCAATAGATTCATGAATTTATTTTTGAAGTATTATTTTTCAAGTCTTTATTTCTTTGACTGTAATTCATTAGTAAGAATGTTGTTACTATAAAAATGAGCATTTCTACATTAGTGTAGATCTATTAGTAAAGATCACATGTATATAAAAATATAATATTTTATTTTTGAAAGATCAAATGAAAATTCATTTTAAAGAAATTTAGATATTAATATAGGAAAACCCCAAGGTTTTGGTGGACATCCCAAGTAATGAAGATGTGTCTAACATATGAAGGCTGTCTAGAAAG